>CAWTZB010000162.1:0-90999 GCA_963919705.1 Alexandromys oeconomus
ATCATGTACCAGACCCTGAAGGAGGCGCTCAGGATAGCAGAAATCAAACACATGACATTATGCCATTGTCATAATGTGGCAAATGTCATAACCAACACTGAGAGTGATAAGAAAGTGATAGAAATATGCCAAAAAATGAAGTTTGTGGTATTTTTAAAGAGTATTTTCTATCATTTTGTTTAATAGTTCTTTTTTCTTCATGTTTTCCATTTTCTGCTATGCATCTCAATTCACCAGCTGACCACGTTGGCGCCTATGGTTTAAGCTTCTATCAGTCTTACGGATCCAACGGCCAGTACACATTTGAATTTGATGGTGATGAGTTGTTCTATGTGGACTCGGGTAAGAAGGAGACAGTCTGGAGGATTCCTGAGTTTGGCCAACTGACAAGCTTTGACCCACAAGGTGGACTGCAAGGGATAGCTACAGTAAGACACAACTTGGACGTCCTGATTAAGAGGTCCAACTCTACCCCGACTACCAATGGTACGTGCTCAGCACCCCTCTCCTCCCTCCCTCTTCTGGGGGGGAATGCTATTCACTGCTCTACAAAACCCTCTCCTTGAGGAAAAGTAACAATCCATGCCATTCCTTATGGCTGGGACAGGCAATACCAAACCAGGTGCCACCTGTGACCCACCCAAGAGCCCTGGTGCTGAGTAGTTGGACACCACTGTGGTGTGAGAGTTCAGAGTGGGGAGGTGGAAGAGAGGGAAAGGCAGAATGGTTTTGGGCTGGAGAGAGAAGCAGATCTGGAGAAATGAGGGTGGTGAGGAATGGACAACTGGCCACTGGGTACAGGGTGATGTCTGGGCTATGACCAAGGGCCAGGTCTTGATCCAGGACCCTCAAGCAGCCGAGGAGGAGGCCTTTGTTGGTGTCTGTGGTTCTTGTCATCACAGGGGGCTGTGCAGGGGTTTGTGGTGGAACCATGTTGGTGTCTGAGGACTATGCTGTCATGGGTGCCATACCAATCTGGGTGGCCTGCATGACCACCAGGGGCCATGGTCACAAGCTGGGCAGCTGCCAAGAACCAGGTCTGGGTCCTTAGCCCTACAGCAGCCAGGGTCTGAGTTGGTGTCCAGGGCTCCTGTTGTCACCAAGGGCTTTGTGGAGGACCAGGGTCTTGTTAGCCATCTTGGACCATGTCAGGGTCTGAGAACCGGGCCATTCCTGGGGCTATGCTGATCTGAGTGGCCAGTGCTGCCACCTGGAGTCATGGAGACTTCCAGGTACAGGCCACTGCCTAGGGTCATGTCTGGGTCTGTGGTCCTGCTGCAGCTAGGGGTCTATGGTGATGTTCATGGCTGGTGTTAGCACCAGGGATCATTGGAATCATGTTGTGCTGAGCCAGCCCCACCCTCCACTGGCCCTAGAATAGTTGGTCCTGCCCTCGCTGGATATTGTAGCAGGCACGCTGGCTCTACCTCTTAGGGGAGAGCTCATCCCACCCCCTTCCCTGCCACTCAGGAAAGATGACCTCATCCTTCACCATAGGCCTGCACCTTACCTAGGAAGCACACCAGAGCTGACCCTGTGGTCAGGGACACAGGTGAGCCATCCCTGAGGGCATGAGGGCATGAGAGTTGACCTTGCACCACCCCCCTTGTCTTCCATGTGGTAGCATGGGTGAGGGGAAGATGTCCTCCCCCTTCACCCATTACTACCAGTGGCAGGTGAGCGAGCTGGCCCTGGGGTCACAAGAGTAAGAGAACTAGTCCTGCCCTATACCAGCTACAGTACACAAAACAGTGGACCCTGCACCCTACCTGGGCAGCACACTAGAACCAAACCTGTTGTTGGGTGCACAGGTGAGTCAGTCCTGAGGGTGTGAGAGTAGGAGAGCTGATCCCCGCTACCCCACCTCATATGCCCCCTACAGCAATCAGGAGAGAGGGCCCTGCACCTTGCCTGGGCAAAATAGTAGAAATAGCCCTGGTGATATGAGCAGGGGACCCAGATCTGAAGGCCCTAGAGCAGGAGAACTGGCCTCACTCCTTGCTATAGGCTGTCCTGGGTGAGCTAGCTGAGGCAGTGCTGAAGAGCTCATCTGGGTAGTGACAATGAGGAAAAGCTAGCCAGCTGACCAACCCAGCGACTACCCAGGCCCAGAACCAGGGCTATGAGTTGGCCCACTCCAACATCCACTGAATCTATGAACTGTTGGAGCATGTGCAGGGGACAAACCTACAAATTCAAAATAGCAGGATCTCCATGACACAGAATAACAGGATAGCCAAGAGGAGCCCCAGTGAGAGCCCATTAGCAGTGGCATAGCAGAAGCCAGAGGCTGGTAACCAAACCAAGGACTCATAGCAATGAATTCTTTTAAGTAAAGATGTATGGACTAAAAAGGGTAAACCGTGTGACTCACCAGGACACACTACAGCTTCCACAACATGATTTGTCTTCTTTTTGTTTTTGTTGTTTGGTTTGGTTTGTGAATTTTCTTTTAAATTTGATTTTGTCTTGAGGGAGGTTGCAGGGCAGAGGGTTGGTGCAAGGGGACAGGGAGATAAGTGGGATTGGAATGCATGATGTGAAATCCACAAAGAATCAATAAAAGTTAAAAAAAAAAACCCTCTCCTTTCCAAGGTGTGCCCAGATCTCATTACCGCCATCCTTTCTCTTCTTACAAATCATATATTCCATGTAATATAAAGCTCTTTGTTCCCAAAATGCACTCCTTGAATCTTTTGAAGAGGGCCTGGCAGATATCTTAATATCCTAGAGAGAAAGGCAGCAGGATAAAGTGGATGCAACACACATTAGCTTCAAGCAGGAGGGAAAGTCGGGTTGTTGGACCATCATGTACTTGAGGCTCAACGAGGGCTCCCTCACCAGACACTGCAGAATGTCAGGGAGAGAAACTCCCATCAGCCACTCACATCCAGGTCATTTCCTTTCCAGACATTCCTGAGGTGACCGTGTTCCCCAAGGCCCCTGTGCTGCTGGGTCAGCCCAACACCCTCATCTGCTTTGTGGACAAGATCTTCCCTCCTGTGGTCAACATCACATGGCTGAAAAACAGCAGGTCAGTCACAGAGACTGTTTATGAGACCAGCTTCATCACCAACCATGACTATTCCTTCCACAAGATGTCTTACCTCACCTTCATCCCTTCTGACAATGACGTCTATGACTGCAAGGTGGAGCACTGGGGCCTGGAGGAGCCGGCGCTGAAACACTGGGGTACGTGGGGGTTCTCCCTGCTTCTGTGTGTTCTTTGTCATCTCTAGAACACCCTGTCTTCTGCTCTGGTGAACAAACTCACTTTCCACTCTTTAAGAGTTTCTATGGTAGACTTCATGTTCTCCCACAAGTTCAGCCCCAAAGTCTGTGTGGATTGACTCCCACCCTCACACAGGGCCTCTTACATACACATACATAAGCATACCACCACCCTGACTCCAAAAACTTCACTTTCTCAGAACCTGAGATTCCTGCTCCCATGTCAGACCTGACAGAGACTGTGGTCTGTGCCCTGGGGTTGTCGGTGGGCATCGTGGGCATCGTGGTGGGCACCATCTTCATCATTCGAGGCCTGCGATCAGGTGGCACCTCCAGACACCCAGGGCCCTTATGAGCCACACCCTGGAGAGGAAGGTGAGGGTTTGTGTTTGTGGGAGCTGAAGCCACCACACAGTGGGGAGCAGGGGAAGTGGAGACTGATAAAAATGTGGTTGGAGCATTGTTGGACAATTGTGCAGTGGTGTAATCACAGCACAGGACCTCAGGAACACATCCCTCTCCTGTCTGTTTTGTTGCAGGTGTGTGGTTCTCTCCAGGGCAGACGTGGTGTGCTGGATGACCTGGCACAGTGTGTTTCCTGACCCAATTCATCATGCTCTTTGTCTTCCCCAAGTATCCTTGGGGAAGTGATTTTGCTTTTCTCTTGGACTTGAGGTATCCCTTCATAGCTGATCTACCCTAGGAATTCTCTCCTGACCTGAGTTTTGTTTCTTGGTATTTTTCAAATTGTATCTACTGTAGAATCTCAGTGACCCTGGTTAAGTAGCTCCACAAAACCAATAAATCATCTTTTGTAAGTCAGTTGCTGGTTTTTGTTTTGTTTTTGTCTTTCATCTTGGAGTTTACTGGATCCAGGGCCATGCTGGTGACACAGAAACAAACAAATACAGCCTCAGAATGCTCAGGAATCTTGGCCAAAGTTGAACTTTCTCTCTTCTTTTGTTCCCAGCCCTGACCGTTGTCATCTGTCCCCAGTCAGACACCAGGGTGTTGGAGGAGGCAGCTTGTTGGTTCCCGGCTGCTCAGCCCCAAAATAATCACACAGGAACTGTATTAATTAAATCACTGCTTGGCCCATTAGCTCTAGCTTCTTACTGGCTAATCTCTTACATATTAATTTATCCCATTTCTAGTAATCTGTGTATTACCATATGGCTGTGACTAAAGTTTCAGCATGTCTGTCTCCAGCAGAGACTCTATGACTTCTCTCTGATTCCACCCTTCTTTCTCCCAGCATTCCATTTAGTTTTCCCCACCTAGCTCTCCTCTGCCCTGTCAGGCCAAACCAGTTTCTTTATTCATTAACCAATAAAAGCAACACACAGACAGAAGGACTTTCCACACCATTTCCCCTTTTCTGTTTAAAATAAAAAGGAAGGTTTTAACTTTAACATAACATAACATGATTACATATAGCAAAACAGGTGTCAAGCAAGAATTACAGTTACAATATTTATATCTACTTTTTCTTTTTATCATAACTAAGGAAAACTATATTATTAATATCTTCTATTCTTCAACTCCATCAAAGACTCCAGAAGGATACAATATTACCTAAGTAGGCAGGAAGTACATTGTAAGCAACTTCCATAACTCTAGAATTGACAGAGACATCCTACTGCCTGGACAGTCACCCAAAGTTTTTATATATTGTTTGGGGCACCCAATCTTCAGCCCATAGGCCCATAGTGTCTGACAGACTTTTCCATAAAGCAAGAAATTTTAAAGACAGTTCCATCTATATTGGCAGTTCATCAGTCACATTCTTCTGAATCCTGCAGAATGTCTGGCAGACTTTTTCATGAAGCAGGACCCCAAAGGATGGTCTCACCTTTAGGCAAGTTTAGCAGGCATCTCTCTGCAGGTCCTGCATGTCCAGTTCATCAAGCAGTCCAGGCAAGAGCAGTTTTCTTGCCAAATGGCTAACCAACTCTATAAGGAGCCTCTTTGATGCCCATCTTCCTCTTGAAGAAATTGGTGCTGCCAGGAGCAGATGTGTCCAATTGTCATGAAAAGTCCTAACTTCTTAAAACCTTTTAAATGTCATATTCTGTAGTCTTTGAAAAGTTTGAAGAATGCCTATCCATCTGAAAAACATCTCTGTCCATCTAGAAAATCTAACATGACTACAAGCTTGACTATTATATGATTATCTATTAACCCATATTTTAAATTATGCATTGCATTTTTAAATGAACTGCACAAGCACAATACCTTAATCAAGAGCAGAAATATACATATAACAAAATTGACCTAAAACTTGTATCAATAAACCAAGATCCATAGCGATGCAAAGTATCCATCTCTATAGCCTATCCCCCTTTATACGTAAAGAAACATTTACAAACAATATTTGGGAATATGGGCGTAGTTTTGTCCAAACTTCTTCCTGCTGTTTATTGTGCAAAGTAATTTTTGGGGGTGTTAATGGTGACCTTTCAGGGGTTTGTGGTCTATCAAACCATATTAGTCTGGAAGCAATCCACAGGTTCTCATCCTCTGTGGAAACAAAAGAAGAACCTCTTTTCCAAAGCAATATATCCTTAGATTAAAATTTTGAAGTCAAGAAACCTTTAAAGTATATATGTTCGTTACTTAGCTCCTTCACAATCAAAAAATTCAAAGAAAACACAATAGTATACATAATCCAGACTCTCTATGTATTTTCCATCTTGATGTGGCTTATTATTATTATTTATATATTTAATCTATGACTGTCTGTACTCTGTTTCTTTAAAGACTTTTTAAATGATATACTTCTTCAACTCTCTATACTTTTTCTCTTTTATCTCTCAAGCCTATGTACATTTATCCAACATTGTGACTTGTTTAGAGTTCTTTCCATCTGTATTTCTCTTTATTGCATATCTGTAATTCTTTACTGTCCAGGAGTGCTTTTTAAAATGCTAAGCACTTCTAAAAAATTAAGTAAAAAATTAAGTGTATGGTATTTCCTGCTTGCCCTGCCCAGTCCAGCATAGCTGAGCCGCTTGCATCTCTGAGAGCCACGCACACTGCCTTACTTACAAGCACACAGATGGTCCATGTGGCCATCAAGCAAGCCACAGCACACTGTTCACAAATGGTTGATCTCCTGAAAGAGTCAGAGTTTGTGCTAGCAGCACAGCCCATGACCCAGAAGCTGCCATTTTGAAACCACAGGGCTACTACTGCTGAATCATTAAGACCTCTCTTAGAGGAGCCGCAGCATGCCGCACCAAGCAAAGCACATTTGGGGGAAAAATGAGGCTAAACTTTGTTTTTTTTTAGTGTCTAGAAATCCTTTTTAAGCCTTCTCAGGTTTTTATGTGGCTGTAGTTCCCCACGTTTGTGTGTCAATCTGTTAGAGGAAGCCACTTGTTGGTTCCTGGCTGCTCAGCCCCAAAATAATCACACAGAAACTGTATTAATTAAATCACTGCTTGGCCCATTAGCTCTAGCTCCTTAGTGGCTAATCTCTTGCATATTAATTTATCCCATATCTAGTAATCTGTGTATCACCACATGACTGTGGCTTACTGGCTAAAGTTTCAGTATGTCTGTCTCCAGCAGAGGCTCCATGACATCTCTCTGACTCTGCCCTTCTTTCTCCCAGCATTCCATTTAGTTTTCTCCACCTAGCTCTCCTCTGCCCTATCAGGCCAAACCAGTTTCTTTATTCATTAACCAATAAAAGCAACACAAAGACAGAAGGATCTTCCACAACACCAGGGGTAGAGTGCGAAATCTGCTTTGGTGGACATATGCTACAAGAAAATCTCAAGAAAAAAGAAAAGAAAAGAAAAGAAAAGAAAAGAGAAAAGAAAAGAAAAGAGAAAAGAAAAGAAAAGAAAAGAAAAGAAAAGAAAAGAAAAGAAAATCTCAAGGCACAGGGTGTTGTAATATCGGCGGCCGGGCTGCGTCCCCAGCACCTGCCCGCCCGCACGGCTAGCTTTATACCCAAAATAATTACACAGAAACTGTATTCTTTTAAACACTGCCTGGCCCATTAGTTCTAACCTCTTATTGGCTAGTGCTTACATATTGATCTAACCCATTTCTAATATTCTGTGTAGCAGCACCACGAGCTGGCTTACCAGGAAAGATCTTAACCTGCGTCTGTCTGGAGTGGGAGAATCATGGCGACTTCCTGACTCAGCTTCTTTCTCCCGGCATACTGTTCTGTTTATTCCACCCACCTAAGGGTTGGCCTATCAAATGGGCCTAGGCAGTTTCTTTATTAATTAAACAATGAAAGCAACAGATTAGAAAGAAATCACTCCCACATCATTTCCCCTTTTTCTATTGAAACAAAAAAGAAGGCTTTCATTTTAACATAGTAAAATTACATATAGCAAAACAGTTAGTTATCAAGCAAGAATTACAGTTACAATATTTATATCTATTTTATCTTTATCATAACTAAGGAAAACTATAACTATCCATTCTTCAACTCCATCAAAGACTCCAGAAGATATAATATTACCTAAGCAAATAAAAAATCCAAATTCTAGAAACAACAGAGACATCTCGCTGCCTGGACAGTCACTCAAAGTTCCTCTGTGCCATTGGGGCATTCATCTTCAGCCTACAGGCCCATGGTGTCCAGCAGACATTTCCATGAAGCAGGAAATTTCAAAGACAGTTCAGTCACTTTCTGCTGTGTCCTGCAGAACGTCTTGCAGACTCTTTCATGAATCAGGAACCCCGAAAGACCATCTCACCTTTAGGCAAGTTCAGCAGTCCTCTCTCTGCGGGTTCTTTGTGTCCAGATAAGCAGTCCAGGCAAGAGCAGTTTCTTACCCAAATGGCTATCAAACTCCATAAGGAGCCTCTTTGATGCCCATCTTCCTCTTGAAGTAGATTGGTGCTGCCAGGAGCAGATGTGTCTCATTGTCATGAAAAGTCCTAAGTTATTAAAATATTTTAAATGCCATATTCTGCAGTCTTTGAGAGATATGAAGAATGTCTATCTAACTGAAATATATCTCTATATATCTATAAAATCTAACTAACATGACTACAAGCTTGACTATTATCGATGATTATCCATTAGCAACCTATATTTCCTATTATACATTACATTTTAAATGAACTACAAAATCAAAATACCTTAATCAATATCAGAAATGCATATACATATAACAAAATTGACCTTAAAATCCATACCAATGTAAATTATTCATATCTATATCTTATCCCCCTTTAAATGTAAAAGAACATTTATAAACCATATTTGGGAACATGGGCACAGTTTTTTCTCTCCAAACTGCTTCCTGCTGTATAGGGGCGTTGTTAATTAGGTCTTTCATGGTATAACCTGTGTGCCAGTTTCATCTCAGTTGGCAGTTGAGCGAAGCAATTTTTGAGGGTGTTCACAGCAACCTTTCAGTAGGGCGTGGTCTATCATACCATATTGGAATAGAAGAAATTCACAGGGTCTCATCCTCTGTTAAAACAAAAGAAGACCCTCTCCAAAGCATCATATCCTTAGACCCAAAGTCTGAAATCATAATACCCTTATATCCATTCTGGTTCCATTTGGCAGCCCATATAATGAAATGTTTCTGTGTACTTAGCTCCTTCACAGTCAAAAATTTTAAAGAAAACACAATGTACATAATCCAGACTCTCTGTGAATTTTCCATTTTTACGTGGCTTATTTTTCTTTATTTCTTTTAATGCTCTGTCTCTTTAAAGACTTTACCCCCCCTTTTTTTAAGGGCATTAACTTTATTCTTTATATTTTTTTTCTCTCTCTCTTAAGCCTACGTACACTCATCCAACATTGTGATCCATTTAGTGGTCTGTCTGAATCTGTTTTATTGTGAATCTGTAAATTTTTTTTACTATCCAGGAGCATTTCTTAAAATGTTAAGCAGTTCTTAAAAACTTAAGTTGCACCATGTAGGGGTAATACAGTACCACCTGTGTCCTGCCCAGCCTAAACCTTAACTGCGCTGTTATTATGGTAATTATGATCATTCCTGCCTGAGGTCAGCACAGTTCAGCATGGAGCAGCAGCTCCTACCTCAGATCCATTTGATGCCCCTGAGCTGTGCACAGTTACAGGCACATAGCAAGTCCACATTGGAGCCGCACTCAGCAGTTTAATTCTGAGACTGAGTATGCAGCACAGAAACTCTTTTCATTCAAATTACAGCCAAATCTGACACTCAGAGCACTGCGCAGTCTGAAAACACATCTCTGTATGGCCGCAGGAATCCGCCATGCTCTTCTGCCTGCCTAAGCCTGATTCTGCAGTCTGCCCAGGTACAGGTGGGGAGCGCTGAGCCATTGGCATGGTCTCAGAGCACTCTCCTTATTATCCCAAGCGGGAACAGAAACATCCAGTCCCATAAAAGCCATTGAAATGCTTTAAAGCCAGAGTTTGCAATGGTGGCACAGCCCTAGGAAGCCATGCTTTAAAATGACGCAGCTTTATTTTTCTGCTGTTATTGCCGAATCAGGAAATCTCTCTACAGCACACCACCAACAAACAGCAAAACTCTCTTTCCCTTTTTTTTTTTAAAGCCCTCTCAGGTTTTTAAGTGGATTTAGTCCATCATGTTGGAGCACCACTCTGTTGTAATATGGGCGGCAGGGCTGCGTCCCCGGCACCCGCCTGCCCGCAAGGCTAGCTTTATACCCAAAATAATTACACAGAAACTGTATTCTTTTAAACACTGCCTGGCCCATTAGTTCTAACCTCTTATTGGCTAGTGCTTACATATTGATCTAACCCATTTCTAATATTCTGTGTAGCAGCACCACGAGCTGGCTTACCAGGAAAGATCTTAACCTGCGTCTGTCTGGAGTAGGAGAATCATGGCGACTTCCTGACTCAGCTTCTTTCTCCCAGCATACTGTTCTGTTTATTCCACCCACCTAAGGGTTGGCCTATCAAATGGGCCTAGGCAGTTTCTTTATTAATTAAACAATGAAAGCAACAGATTAGAAAGAAATCACTCCCACATCAACAGGGCACACACCAGTAATCCCAGCACTCCAAAACTCCAGAAACAGAGCAGAAAAAATCCTCACAAGTCTAAGGCCAACCTGGTCTACACAAGGCAAACCAGAACTATACATCTAATATATTTTACATAAACTTTAATGAAAATAACTTTAAAATGATAAAAATTTTAAAATATTATCAAAAGTTAAAATTGTTCTCAAAACTTTTGGAGCTCATCCAGGCAACATACTTCCTGGTGTGCTTATGAGGGCATTTAGGTGAGGTAGCAAGAGCCAACATGAATATATGCATTGGCATCTTGTGGGCTGGGCCAAAGGTGAAAGTAAGACAGCCTTCATCTCTCCCTGCTTCCTGACTGTGGGTACAATGTGATCGACCACCTCATGTTCCCTCTGCATACCTTCTCTGTCATGATGGACTGTGTTCCCCCATACTGTGAACCCTCCTTCCCCTCTCCCCTTTTCTTCCTCCATCCCTTACTCTCATCCCCCCTAATGTCAGTTTTTGTCACAACAGCAGGAGAAGCAACTCCTACAATAGAGTTCACTCACCAAGCTGAGATGACAGGATCCTATTGGTCCACAGCTGGATACGTGGCCCATGGTTAGTCAAAACTTTGTCATATGGTACATGGCTGTGATCATATTTTAGATTTTTATAAATATACAGATGTTAATTAAAATAATATGTGATATTAAAAGCTTAAGTTTGTGAAGGTGATGAGATATGTTTCTTCCATTCTCACAATAAGATAAGAATTCCCAAGACAGAAAAGGAAATGGGGGCCGGTTACAAGAACATCAGAAAGGACAATGATATACATACCTGAAGTAAAGCAAATATGTGGGTGCAAGGGAGGGAACAGGAACCACAGATTTCCAGGGCCCAGACAGGGGTGTGGGTGTCTCACCTCCTAAGTGAGGCTGGGAGAGATGCTGCATAGATTTCCCTGCACCACAAAGGCTGAGGGAGGCAGTGGGGTGAATGTGGCTATAGGGTACCTCTAGGCAGACTAGCCCAAGTGGGGCTCATAGAATCCCTGTAGATACCCTGTGTCCTGGGAGACACAGAACACTTCACCCCTGGTCCTGTACCCCCTCATTCCTCCCTAGAGAAGGAGACATGGGCCTGTGAGATCAAACTCCCAGAGAGCCAACATAGTTTAAAATCTGCAGCAGCAGCTGTGGATGTTGCATCCTTAACTAGACACACTGTCCCCTAGGGAAAACTCTTCCAGAGGAACCAGGCCAACAGATGTGTATTCCAGACTCTCCTGGGTGTCTCCAAGACTCTTGAGAGCTATGCCACCTGGCTTGAGAGTTTGTGTCGCTGAAGTCATTTTAAGCATCTTACCTCTGTCTTTTTAACCCACGACTGCTGACTACATGCTTAGCATTAAGAAGACACTGAGTGTTGTTATAAAACCTGGGGCCATTTCTGTCCTTGACAGCTGCATTGGTGAGCTTAGAATGAAAAAAATGAATGAAATGCATTCCCTTACAATTCTGAAACATGCATGGGCAGCCTGTATATGATAGTTCTCTTGAACTTGTCCATATTTGATGGAGGAAGGTCATTGGTTAAAAAAATAAAGAAACTGCTTGGCTGGCCCTCATAGGCTCAGAATTATTATAAATAGGCACTGTAAAGACAAATTTGTCTCTGTTCTTTTCTTGTAAAGGTATAGTAAAGAAATAATCTTTTAAATAAAAAACTATAAGAGGCCATCCCTTAGGCATTAGGGAAAGCAAAGAAATTCCAGGTTCTAGAGGGGCCATTGGTTGAATCACCTTATAAATAGCTCCTAAATCTGTTATCACTTTCTATTTTCTCAATTTCTTTTTAGCAAATACAGGAAAATTCCAAGGACTGATTGATTCTTCACTATGCTGAGCATCTAGTTGCTTCTGTACCAACTGTTCTAAAGTCTGCAGTTTCTCTATTGTTAAAGGCTTACCCCATAAAGGTTTTTCTGTCAACCATTTTAAAGGTAGGACCATTGGTACCTCTGAGAGTTTGCCAGTTGTTGTTCTGTGTTTTTGTACAACCTGAATTGTCAGTGACTTATTTTATAGTACCTTATAAAATTCTTCCCAGAAACATGAGTTTGTTTATGGCCTGTTTCTGAGACTGCAGGAATGTTTATCTGGGTATTCCATTGTTGCAACAGATCATAACCCTGTAGATTCATAGTTATATTAACCACATATGGTCCTAGCCTTCCTCTCGGTCCTTCTTGCCATATGTATTCAACTCATCTTGTGCTTTGCTTTACCCGAGATAAAGTTCCAATTCCTAAGAACTGAACATCTGCCTTCTGAAAAGACCAATTCGAATGTTATGATTCTGGAGTAATAATAATCACATCTCCATCTCTGTCTAATAATCCTTTTATTATAATGTTATTTATTCATACTTTGGTCTTTGATCATTTATAGAATTTTGCCAAAATATACATTTTCTATTTTCTGTTGGAATTTCTGATTATTATTTTAGTTATTCTATTATTCAGAGTAGTACCATTTTTTATAACAAACACTAGATTTTCTAATTTTCCTGGGAAGGTATGTCCTCCACAGTGACTGGGAATGACTGGACCATGTTTGACCTGGAGGCCTGTGAGAGGCCTCTCAAGGAGTTTCCCAATGATAATTGGTTGCCTTGTTTGTCTCTTTTTATTCTACATTCATTGGCTCATGTGGGCTTTTGCCGTATCTTCTGCATAACCCAGAAGGTTGGGGCCTTCTATTTTGGTGATTCCTAGAAGAAACATTATTTCTAGGAATGCCCTGTCTACAATACCTTCTCAGATGGCCTACTCTACCACAATTAAAGCATTTGGTATGTTGACATCTTTTTATACTTTTAGAAACCACTTCAACTACCCAAGCCTCAGTGTTATAGTCAAAGAACTCAATATTGGCTGTGTGTAGGATCCATTTGTTCATTGTTACTGATCTGACCTTTAAGGGTCCAAGTGTCTTTTTGTATTCTAAGGTAGCATTTTCAAAAGCCAGAGATTCAATGACTACTCATCTAGCTTCTAGATCTGCTACCCCTATTTGTACAACTTTAGTTAAATTTTGCAAAAAGTCATTAAATGGTTCTATTGGACCTTTTATAACCTTTGTATATAATTATATTCTTTTTCCTAGTTCTTGAATCTTATCCCAAGCATTCAAGGCTGCTGTATGGCATAGGGACAACATGTGTTCATTGACTGTAGCTTCACTATCTGGATCAGCATAAGGGCCCTCACCAAGAATTTGATCTTAAGAGGCCTCAAAACCTCTGACTCTACCTTGATGTTCAAGGGTCTTAGCCTCCTCCCTCAAAAAACTCTTCCACTGAAGCTGAGGACCATGATCTAGTGCAGCTGAGACTAGTGGAAGCCAATCATGTGAAGTAACCTTAGTTCTTAAAGCCCCTGTCTTTACCAACTCCCTCATATATGGTGAATGCATGCCATAAGATACTGCTGCTTGCTTAATATCTTTTAGATCTTTCTTATATATAGGTTCCCATTTATATCCCATGTATCCTTTTGGGTATTGAGTATTTGCTGACTTTCCAGAGGTAGTAATAGGATAAGTAGCTAAAACACTTGGTAAGTCATCTCTGACTCTGAGAGGTACTGGCAATGCTAAATCCTTTGCCTGTACCTCCTTTCCATGCTTATCAGTTCTGACCAGTTCTTCAATTGATTCATAACTTTTTATCACTATCTTTTGTAAAGACTGAATCTATTGACTTATCAATATTTCTAATGATTTCATCAAATCAATTAATTTTTGGTTCTCATTCTGTGATTCCAAGTTTTTGAATTTTTTCATTAATGATGTTTTTTCATCCTTAGAGACTGTTTAGATGGCATGTAGATTGCCTTCTAGAAGGAATGTCTATCTGGTAGTCTGTTATAACTTTGTGACAGGTTTGATTGTCAATTTCAACAGTATGAATCCTTTCAGATAATCTCTCAGTACCATTTTGTAAGGTTTTGTAATCCATTAGCATGGATTGAATTATGCCTGTCAAATTATGGTTATCATTTTCAATGGTATGAATCCTTTCAGCCAACTTCTCACTAGTAGTCTGTAAAGTCTGTCATTGCTAAAAGTTTCTCCTTCTAGACTCTGTTATCAAATCATTTCTTTCAAGATATAATATGAATATCAAGCTGATAGCAGCTATGGTTAAGAAGGTATACATCCTAGGTAGGTCATATATCCCTCATAGAATTCCATCCATAATAGAAACAAAAAGCTTATTTAATTCCTGAATGGGGATATTATCTGCAATTATCTTAGTAGTTTTTTACAATTTACAAAAAAATTCAGTTAGCAGATTGTTTGCCTCTGTAAGATCCTGCTTTAGCTGAGACTTTTAAGGTGTAATAACAATGTGGGCCAGAAAAACCTGTGGATTTTCTAAGCCAAACTTAAAACCAAACAGAACGGAAATTCAATAAAGGGTTACCAGTCAAGGCAGCTGTGCAGCAGTTGCACACCAGTCACAGGAGTCAGGGGAAGCTATAGTAGCTGCATGGGACCCACATGCACATGGGGCTGGGGGCAAGCTGCAGGACCACCAGAGCCACAGAAAGCTGGGCAGGAGCATGGAAAGCCATGTAGGTGTCCCATAGGGTAGCAGCAGGAATGGGCATGGCAGGAAGTGAAGCTAAACCAGGGTGGATGGGAGCTGGGTGGGGGGCTAGTGCTTCTCTTGAACCCAGGTGGCTAGATTTGGGTTCCAGTTGCTAGAGCTGGAATCCCAATCCCAGCTCTGGCCTGGACTGGTGGCTAAAAGGCCTCAGAGAAATGTTTGTTTGTTTGTTTGTTTGTTTATGAAATCGTGCCCCAAAAGTTGGATAGCAAATGAAGCACAATTAATAAAAACTCAGAGTTTTTGGGGTTCAATGTGAAGGTCAGAAAAACAGAGTGGTCATCTACTAGCTCTTACCTCTACCTTGATCCAAAAGTGGCAATCCTGCCTCCAGGAATCTCATGGGTGTTTGTCAGTGTTGGTTTGTGGGGGATATTTACCCTGTTAGTATATGTTATACCCAAATCCATGAAGTTGTCCAAAAGTCAACTAGGAGACCAAGTCCCATACATAAAAGCAAAAGAGCCTTTATTTTATGCAAGTTTGCAAACTCTGTATCTCTACATGTGCAACATATTGGAATAAAAGGAAAGCCCCGAGCTCAGTTAGAATAGAGTTTTTAGAGTAGTATAGGTGGGGGTGAGGGGTATCTGAGGTTCAGGACCCCTGATTGGCTGACATTTGTCTAGGGGTATCCTGGTGCATGTGTGCTGGCAGGTGATCCTATCTACAGTGGCTGGAGCATTAGGCATTTCCTTCGGATGGTCTGTTCTTGGGTGGTGCTCAGGTAATCTCAGTTTGTGGTTCTTCCTGCAACCAGGTATTGCTTCAGGGTAAACTACTGAGACTCAGGCCTCCATTAAACTTATTGATGGCTGAGTCCTACTCTGGCAGGTGATAATGATTGGAAATAAAGAATTTCCTTTGGGTGATCTGTTCATATTTAGCTTATCATGGCTGGCTCCTACACATTTCCCCCTTCACAAGCACCGAAGACAGGACCCAATCTTGGGTACTGATTGACCATGGTTTTAAGAGGTATTATTGGGACTTAAGAACTACTTAAGTTAATAAATCCATTAATTGACAACTTTGGACTTTTTTTTGGTATATCAACAGACACTATATGTAGTTATCTTGTTCCCCATGCCAGGGAGTTCCCTCTTGTCTCAGCCTTTCAACCAATTTTGGGCAGGGAGCATGGGATGATGTGTTCCTTTCTGCAACTATTTCAAGCTGACATTGGGGCATTGTTATCAGGGCCTAAGCAGGTTGAAAGGCTATCCAAAGGTTGGGAGGGAATTTAGGCAATGAGGCACTCATCAGACTTTGTTGAAGGAACACGGAATGTTCATATCAGCTGGACTGGTCCACATCAGCTTTCAGGAAGTTCAGGGCTCGCTGCCATTCAGAACAGGTTGTAGTCAGCAACTGATGCTTAGATGTGTCTGCCAGCAAAGTGGAAGCCTATTGAGATAAGTTTAAACTAGGAACAGAAGTTAAACTTTATTTACTTAAAGAAAAACCCATACTGTAGAAAAAGAGAAGATAATGGGTATCTGTAAATAGCAAGAATAGACCCATACCTTTAGGTCCTAGCACAAACTACAGATTTTGGTTAGAAGCATGTATATTTTTCTGCTGTCTAGAGAACCATGTATGGATAGCTTTAGAAGGAGATAAGTTGGCTATAGCTTTGTGGAAGAATCTGGGTATCTTTGCTGTTAAACTAACATTATAACTGCCCTAGCCATTAATACTATCAAAGATCCCAGAAAGATAAATAAAGTATATCTGAGTACAGATCAAACAGTTTCCAAATCTATTAAAAATGACAGGGACCAGAGTCCATATACAGTTAGTCACACCCAGGTCTCCATAGCACTAGAGACAAAAATAGCCAGTCTTACTGTCTCAGCCAGGCCCATAAGGTGATTTTTCTCTTTTTATGAGGAAGAGGGACATGGAAAAGACTGAGCTTATTTTGTCTAGAAAAAAAATTGGTGCAATCAATTCTTCAAGGTCCTGCTGCTTGTCCACAGCCTGGACTGGGTCATGACAGCAGGGGTTGCACTGGGGCATCTCACCCAGTGGTCAGAGTCATCATAATCCAGGTGGAGACATCACGGTGTCCATAACTTCTCTGGAGACCTTGGGTTACTACTAGGATCTCAGAGTCTCTGTCTAATTATAATGAGCTTTTAAATCATTATTTTAAGTACCATGTTCTGCAGATCTCTGAAGTATGAGGGCAGCCTAGGTATATCTGATTAGACACACTTTGTTTCTCATTACTTGTTTTAAGTTTGACTTTGGAAACATATACAGGGACCTAAATAAGGTTTATTACTGTAACTAATTATATTATTTCTTTAAAGATGACTGACTAACTTGTATTTCCTAACAGTCTATAATAAGTTAGCAGCTTTCACAAGACTAGAACCCCACACTTTGTAATGATTTTGAATTAAAGCTAATAAAGAAACTGAATTAGTCATTCTGAGGGTAAACACAAAACAAGTTTATATCTAGCTGTTAATGTTGTCTCCTGCAAAGGCAAGGAACAGGTCCCAGGCTGAAATGGGAACAGGAGGGAGTCTAAAGGTTAGCATTGCCCTGAGGCAAACTGAGACTCAGGCCTATCTTCCTGTTGATCTATAAAACCCTTCTTGGCAAGTGTGTACCAAGTTGACCTGGGAAAGCTGCCCTGGGCCTTACATTTTTCCCCCTCCACAAGTGCCAATGACAGGACTCAATCATGGGTCCTGTATGTCCAGGGGATTGAGGGGGTGATACTAGAACCTTAATACCATCAGTCAAACAGTATTGATCTGTTCTGGTATCAGTATCACAGCTCAGCTTTATTCCATAGCAACGGAGATATACAACATGGGACCAGCAGTTGGGCATCATCTAATTTGTGTATGGCAGCAATGGTCCTACCGTACAGCTGGAGCACAAAACCTCATTATCATAGGGCAGCAGGGGGAGAGCATCTGCAGGGATCTGTGTCAAAGGTCACGCTTGAGATGGGTCGGGCATCCAGGCTTAAGGACAGCTTACAGATAAGGTCAGGTGCTATCCATGTAGGGAGGGAGTCCTACTGGAAAGGGAGTCCTCCCCCATTTTGCTCCAAGCCCAGAGAGCTGTCCAGACACAGTAGACTGCAACCTTAAGTGCAGGGTATTCCAACAGGTCACCTTGTCCACACCACTTCCACCCAGCCCTGCTTAGAAAGATTCGGGATACATATAATTCAGAATATGTTTAATTATGAAAAGAAGCAAATGTTTTCAGCATCTCTTCAGCAGCCTGTGTGGGACAATGAAACAGAAGGCCTGGGGTCTGAGGAGTTCATGCTGCAGTACACAATGGTCTCTGGAATCAGTCCCAGAGCAGAGCCAAAGACAGAGCTTGGGGAGTCAGGGATCATAAGACTTGAGCCGTTGAGCACATGGGCACCATGCTAGACTCTGAATCAGAGAGGGACAGGCAGGCTGGGGCAGATGGGAACTTAGGGCAGGGACATGCAGATCTTATAGCGCAACAGCCAACTCAGCCAAAACACCATGAATCACTGTAGGAGCCCTGTGAGAGAGAAGTGGGAGGGAGTGGTCAGTCAAGGTCCCCTGGAGATGCCTGCCTTCTGGATCCCCTAGAGGTAGACAAAGAAAGCTGTGTTCAGCCATGCCACCACCTTCCCTTCACCTGTGCAGAGGTGAAGACAGCTAAAGGGGTCAGAGCTCACAGGACACAAACGTGTGGGAGGCAGAAGAGAAGCCACCACCATCACCCCCAGGAAACATGAAGGAATCCGACTCCTCTGCAGATCTATCAGTCTGTTCCAGCCACCATTAACTCCCAAGGTCATGGACTCCAGTGTGGGGCACAGAGCAGGCAACATCTTGGTGTCTAAACTCAAGGCATGGTTCAGGCTCCACTCAAGACACCGCTCAAGTCCTGCTTGGAACAACTTCTGGAGCTTCCTAAAGACACCAGCTAGGACACTCTCAACCCCACAGCAGAGACAGGCTATGAACCAGGACTGTGGCAGGTACACCGCCTCATGACCTTACTTCACACCCACAACCCTACACCTGTACCCCCCCCACACTTGTACCCCCTTCAGATAAGGGCTGAAATATTACCTGCTGGAGGAGGCCCTTGAGATCCTACAAAAGGAAGTCACATAGAGAAAGGTCTTGTTATAAAAATAGGGACTTGCTCACAAAGCCCAAGGGGCAGCAGGATATGTGACTTAGCTGAAGCTGTTCTCTCATCACGCTTTCACTAAGACCCTGAGCACCCTTATAATGGATGAAGCTGCCACCAGAAGGAGGGAAAGCAAGGTCCATGCTCTCTCGGTGGCAGGAACTTCTGGAAGGAAGGCAGTGAGAGTGGACAGTGGTGGAAGTCCCAGGATGAACTCCAGCACGGTTGTGGCACAGTCACCCAGCCAGCAAAGTCGGATTCTGTGTCCTCCCTGGGGTCTCCCGTGTCCTCCCACCCCAGCCCAGCTCCCTCCCAACCCCGCCCCGCCCCCCCCCCCGCTCAGTACAACTCCTCCCCTCAGCACTGCCCACCACCCCAGTATCCCCAGGGTCCTCACCTTTCTGGCTCCTGTGATGGACAAAAAGGCCCAGCCCGAGGAAGATGAGCCCCAGCACGAAGCCCCCGATGCCACTCAGCATCTTGCTCTGGGCAGACTCAGGCTGTGCACCTGGGGAGCAGAGCCTGGGTGTCAGCCTTGTCCCCATACACTCTGAAAACCTAAAGTCCAGCCTGAGTCATATGAGGTGAAGAAGCTGAGAGGACCAATTCTCTGTTCTGAACTTATCCAAGGCAAGGATGGGCAGATGAGAGATCTAGATCTCAGCAGTGGGGGGGGGGGGGGCAGAGGTGGCCAGCACAGGTGAGTGAGACATGTGCACCCAGACATATCTATACTCTTAGGCCAAAACACCCAGGCACTAGCTATCATTGTCAATTCCTCTGGATGTTAGGGACCAGTTCCCAGTGTATGCAGTGATCTCCCAGAACTCCTGTCGGGAAAGACAATGAGGTCAGGGTTCTCCTGATGTCCTAACTATTGAGGCAAGAGATCTAATTTCCTGTGATTCTCAGCTCAGTAGTGGAATCAGACTTTGCAGGAAAAGTGACAGGATGGGTGGCACCCCTCCAGTGGAGGGGTAGCACAAGTGGGAAACAGGAACCAAATCCGGCAGCCAAGGGGGTGTACATGTTTCTACATCTGTTTATATAGTGCCCATGGTCACACCCAAAGTGGACAGGTATCTCAAAGGCCATTGGCTGAAGGAGTTTCCCCAGCAAGTGGGTGACATAGGTGGTTTTGGAGGCATGGCAGTAGGCATCGGAGGGATAGGGGTATAACAGCTAAGATTCCATGTCTTTGGGGGCCCACAGTGAAATAAAAATTTCCCTTACTCCACTCCACAGTGACAGGGCTCTGCAGGCTGGGGTGCTCCACGTGGCAGGTGTAGACGTCTCCCCGCTGAGGGGTCATCTCCAGCATGACCAGGACCTGGTAGGTCCAGTCCCCGTTCTGAATAAGTTTTGTAGACACGACCCCCACCGTCTGCTCCCGGCCATTCCGGAACCAGTGCACTTTGATGTGGGTCGGGTAGAAATCTGTCACCGAGCAGACCAGTGTGTTGTGGTGGTTGAGGACCTCCTTCCTGGACAGATAGACGGTCACCTTGGGCTGCTCTAGGGGAACAGATGAGAAAAGACGGTAAGTGAGATGGGGGCCCCATGAAGATTCACCATGGGGAAGAGGCAGGGTGGGGATGCCTGGGCTCTAATACTCCACAAATTTAAAGTTAACAATCAACAGAAAAATAAGTGACCCTGCTCTGCTCTTATGTAATATGAAATGTAGTAAGACAAAAGAAAAAAATGATTGTGATTTCAAGTTTATAATTTTTGAAGAAGAAATGTGAAAGTAACTCCAGCACAGCATCACTTCCTTCATCTCCTAGACTGTCATGCACAGTCAGACAGTCGGCTTTCCCGACTGACTGTATACACTGTGCCACTACCTCAGAAGCTTTCTCCCTGCATTTCCTTTATCCATTCTGGGTGAAAACAGCGTGCAAATCAATGTGTTTCATGAACTGAGGACATCCTACCTTCTTTCATCCCTCCCTCCTACCCCCCCCCCCATTCTTTCCACAGTCAAGGGCGTTGATTGCCATTGCCATCACTGCACTCCCCTTGCTGTGAGGAATTAACTGCCTACAGGATGGAACAGTGGACTGTTTCAGTTGAATACAGGTTACCAGGAAAGCAGGAGGGGAAAACATATGCAACCTTGTGTTAATCCTTAGTCATGATGTACAGTATTAAATCTGAACCCGGTGCCTCACAAGACCCTTTAATTAGCATCTAAGAGGCTCTCGGAGTATCAGGGACTGTGTCAGAAGTGGAAATGAGCCAAGGAAGGTGATGCCCACCGGACTTGGCTTGCATGAAAGCTTCAGAGGGCAATGCCATCACAGTCTCCTGAAAGGGGCTGAGGTAATGATTTCCACATAGCAATGGTTTCATCTAGGATGAAATGGAGCCAGGACCCCCTAAAGAAACTGCTAGTTCTAGGATTGGGGAAGGTAAAGAAAGCCTGGGGGCTGGAGAGAGCTGGCCTTAGGGCCACTTGCAGCTCTTGCAGAGGACCTGAGTTCAGTTCCTAGAACAGTCTGTAACTCCATCCCAGGGCTTTTTATTAAATTTCTTTTTTTTTTTCTTTTTTCTTTTTTTTTTTTTGTATTTTTCCCTCACATTTTGTCTTTTTTAAAAAATTATTTATTTTTATTTTATGCACGTTGGTGTTTTGCTTGCATATATGTCTGTGTAAAGGGGTTCATTCCCCTGGAACTGGAGCTACAGACAGTTGTGAGCTGCCGTGTGGATGCTGGGACTTGAACCGGAGTCCTCTGGAAGAGCAGTCAGTGCTCTTAAACGCCGAGACATCTCTCCAGCCTCCGCCTTTTTTTTTTTTTTAAAGTATTTTTCCCCTCAGATTTTGTATCACAAACTTAGAGTACGGTCCAAGTCAGCACAGTCTACTTCAAAGGGAGAACATAACAGCCAACAGTCTCACAAGAAAACCTCGGCCTCAAAGGGACAATCAGGGAAACAGAATGGAGGTGAATAATTACACGACCCCCAAAGTTAAAACACATTGTTACTGAATCCTGGCCTCCCCCTGTTTAGCTTCCCTGAGTCCGCGCTGATTGTTGTCCTGATCGTGGGGCTCACAGCAGAGTAGGAGTCAGAGGGGAGCTGGGCCGCACAGGGCAAAGGGCAAAGGTGAAGAGAGAGGGAGACTCGGGGAGGCTTGGGTAGGACAGGACCTAGGGGGGAGGCTGTGGCGGCTCCTCCCGCTGGGAACTCTGACCGCGGTGTCCTCTCCGGCCCGCCCACGCCCCAAAGGACCCCGCCTCCCGCGGACCCGCCCTGCGCTCACCAAGCCGCCGCAGGGAGGTGGCGGCCGACGGCTCCTCGTAGTTGTGTCTGCACGCGGTGTCTATTTCGGCCCGCTTCTGCTCCAGGATGTCCTTCTGGCTGTTCCAGTACTCGGCGTCCGGCCGCCCCAGCTCGGTCACCGCGATGAACTTGCCCACGTCGCTGTCGTAGCGCACGAACTCCTCCCGGTTGTAGATGTACCTGACCACAAGCCGCATGTGCTGCGTCCCGTTGGTGTAGTAGCACAGGCCTCTGAACTGGAACACGAAGTCCCCTGCGGACGGACGCGGTCAGCCTGGGGCGGGGCGGGCAGCGGAGACCCCCGGAGCCCGCGATCTGACCCCGCGCGGCGCTTCAGGCTGGGACCACGCGGTCTCTAGGGGACCTCGGGGCCTCGGGACTGGCGGTCGGGAGAGGACCCCGCCCGGCTCAGAGGGATCTGGAGTGAGTGAACCCCGCCTCCGCAGGGCTCCAGGACACCTGACAGACATTTTCTTCTGAGCAAAGAAGAGCTCAAGAGAGTGAGTTCGGTGACCGACTCTTCCTGACAAGAATATCCCCTGAAGCACCAATTGTACTTAGTGCGGTGTTTTGTTTGGTTGGCGGCTGGGTTTTTGTTGTTGTTGTTTGGTTGGTTGGTTGTTGTTGTTTTTTTTTTTTTTTTTTTTTTTTTTTTGCCAGGCAGTGGTGGTGCACACCTTTAATACCAGCACTAGGGAGGCAGAGACAGGCAGATCTCTGTGAGTTCAAGGCCAGCCTGGACATCAGAGCGAGTGCCAGGACAGACTCCAAAGCTACATAGAGAAACCCTGTTTAGAAGAACAAACAAAACAACAACAGCAACAACAATTTTTTTTAAAGAGAACATTCAAAGTTGGGTGGGGTAGAGAGGGTCTGGTTGGCGTTTTGAAGTGGGGGTGAATCTAATCAAAATACACTGTATGAAATTCTCAACAAACTAATAAAAATATGATCAAAAGTAAAATACCCCAACACAACCACGTGAGATTCTCTCCTGTGTGTAAAGGGTCCTGACCTCCCCGACCCTAGGGGCCATTTATTCTCAGAGAGAGCCCCAGCTGGAAGACAGGTGACCTCCGGGCCTGCTTGCCTGCTTGGACACTGACTCAGGAGAGGATCTTTTGTTTGGTTGGTTTGTTTTTCTAGACAGGGTTTCTCTGTGCAGCCCCGGCTGTCCTGGAACTCACTTTGTGAACCAGGCTGTCTTGAGACACACAGAACAGAGCATCTCAAGAATAACTGCTGAGGTTAAACTGCGCACAGGCATTCGTGGGGCGGGGGCTCTGTATGAAGTAGATAAAGCTCTCCCCTGTCTCTGAACTGTGTGTATCACAGATTTCCCTTCTATGCCTGACTTTTTTTCTGGGAAATCAATTTACCAACCCAGAGTCCTCAAGTTTCCATTTGCTGAAGAAATTTAGACTCCTGTCTGCTGGTTTTCTCGGGGTTGGATGGCTGGAGTTTGCCTCCCTTAAATCTCCACTCCACACCAGGAATTTTCCTCAAATACCAGGACTGTAAGAGCATCACTGACCCGTGTTTCCCCATCTCGGGATCCAGCATTTCCTCCAGACAGGGAGCTGGGGTGGGGAAGTCCAGGGTGGGGGGCTGCTATGCCAACCCTGCTGTTTCCTCAGCTCTATCCCCCCCCCCACACTCCCTTTGTCCTGTCCTGGGTTCTGACTTAAACTCTGTCTCCTCCTACTTCAACATGCCAGCCTCAGCCTGTGCAGTAGGCACCATCCTAACTTCAGTACTAGAATATAGAAATGAGAATATAGCCTTGCTCTCTCTTTAAGATAAAGGAAATCTATGATAATAGACTGTTTTAAAATCGGATTCTTACCATGTTCCCCCACATCCCAGCATCCCCAGGGTCCTGAGATCCAGTCCCCCAGAGTGCTGGCTCAGAGACCCCTGCCCCGCACTTACTTGGGGAGTCTCTGCCCTCAGCCCCCCGGGCTGCTCAGCACCATCAGCACCACAGCTGCTGCGAGGAGGAGGCTGGGGACCTGCAGCGCCATCTCGAAGGAAAAGGTATTGGCAGCCACCAGGACCCACACCTGCTGTGCCCTTCAGAGAGCAGAAATCTGTAGATGCCTCTATGAGAACTGGAGTTGGTCCCAGAAGAGGAACCAATCAGCACCCGAGCTGAAGCGTGTCACCAGTCTCTGGGCAGACATTGTTTACAAAGGCTCTCTGTACTGTGCATGGTTGTATCTTCATGGAGCCCCACTGAGTGAACATTTGAGGTGACAATTCCTCTCAGTTCCCGAGCAAACCTGTCCAAACTACAGACTGACTATGTTTGGGGTTTAAAGAGACAAAAGAGAAAAGAGAGCCAAGTAGAGACAACTTTGGGATAGTTATTTTAAAACTACTGTTATTCTTGGGGTGTTTAGTAGAGGATTAATAGCAACCATGTATTAGTGGACAGAGATTGTCCTTTGTTGTGTCTGACACTGAGGAGCCTCAGGTGAGGATGCAGAGTTCTTAGGAGTCAACAAGTCACTGAACCTCTTTCTAATCTAAGAATTCTTGTAAAATGTAAACCATGCTCTGACCGCTGTACACCTACCGCTTCCTGTGCACACAGGGAAGAGTGGTGTGCCGTGGTTAATAATGAAAACTGCCATGTGTGAGTGTTGGAAACAGCAGGTCAGTGTGTGGCCCAGCCCTGCAGACTCAGGAATCTTCTTCATGCAGGAATCTAATGCATTCATGATATTCCAGTGAAAATACTTGAGAAGTTAATGAATCCAACTTTTATAAATTCTTCTGCTGTTTAAATCCTCCACGAACATGAAATAGGTCCACAATGTCATCAAAGGCAACCATAAGTTCTTAGGGCTCCATGTGCAGTCACCTGTGTGTCAAGGACAAGAAGCTGAAGATGTGAAGCAGCTGCTTCAGAAAGGATGCTCACAGGCTTGTCGCACGGTGCCAGCCCAGTGTCAGTGATCAGTGTCTGCTTCCAACCCTGTCTGCTCAGGTCTGCGCACACACTACCGAGTCTACTTACCAGCTGGAGCAGTGCCTGGCAACACCAGTGACTAAACACTAAGTCTCTCTCCCTCATTCCATGATGCTATCTTGTCATTTTAGATCCTAGTTAAACAGAGGACAGGACCAGAAAGCAGACTTGACCAGGGAAAGGGGAAAGAGGTAGAGACCAGGCAGCAAGAACGTCCCGAGAGGGCTCTGGCAGCGCAAGTGAACTGCAGCGTTGCTGGGGTCCACACTGCACACACTGATGTAGATAACCAGAGGGACGGCCCTGGGCTCCCAGCAGCTGTGGTGCTCAGGGTGGACACAGATCTCCTCAGCCTACGCAGGGAGCATAAAGAGGAATCATCAAAGTTAGATGTGGAACGGTTGGCAGACAAACATGGTCATATGGGGACCTTGGAGATGGATGCTCTCAGTGTCCCCACCCCCACCTCAGACCTCCACACACAAGCTGAAAGCTCAGCCTCTCCTACTCCCTTCCTACAGGGGAAGGAAGCACCTCAGCTCTGTCCTGGGCTGTGAGGGAAGTCTGTCACACAGGGGATTTCCTGCTCTCCCAGGCCTCTTGACATAGGCTTTTCATCTGGCAACAAAAGCGTCACCAGGAGTCTTTTTCTGATTGGATAAGATTACATTAGGAAGGCAATGCCTTGGCCTTCTGCCAGCTCATCCTAGCCCAGCCTTTTCTAGAGTCTTCTGCAGGGTTCTAATCAGACACAGCATCCCTGGTTCAGCCATGTGGGGTGTGGGGCAGCATCCTCTCTCAGGCAAAGAAAGGAGACTACGGAGACGATGATCTCAGTGAGTTAGAGGCTACCCTAGTCTACAGAGTGAGTTCCAGGACTACACAGTTCCTGGGCTACACAGAGAAAATCCTGAGGTGGGCGGGGGGGCAGAGAGAGAAAATGGAATGAAGGAAGGAAGGAAGGAAGGAAGGAAGGAAGGAAGGAAGGAAGGAAGGAAGGAAGAAACAAACTTTACAAAGAAACAAAGAAAGAGAGAAAGGAGATGATGACCCCAGGTTCTTCAATAGGAAAGTTCCCATCAGACGTGGCGCGGCATAGCATGGCGTGGCATGCCTTTACTTGAACATTAATGTGGTTTTCTTCATATTTCTGTTTACTCAAGAGGAACAAATGCATAGAAATAGCTGTTAACAAAAACAAAACCTTTGGCAGCTTCCTTCAGACAATGGTTAATGCCTCCAGAATATGAAAAATTGCAAAAATTCAACACCAGAAAACCTCAGGTCTTCCAGTCTCTAAATGAGAGAGTGCACTGGATGAAGAATTCTAAAAAGAAGACACACAATGGCCAACATTCTGGGACATTAGGAAATGAAAAATTAAAGCTGCCATGAGACCCCATCTCACCCCGGTCAGACTGACCACCAACCAGGAAACAAATGACAGCGAATGCTGGAGAGGAAGGGACCTATGTTTACTGTGGGCAGATGTGCAAATCAGTGCAGTCGCCATGGGAACCACTGTGGAGGGTTTAAAAAAGCTAAAAACAGAACTATGAAGCCTGGTTTGGTACCGCACACCTTTAATCCTAGAACTCAGGAAGCTGAGGCATGTGGATCTCTGTGAGTTTGAGGCCAGCCTGGTCTACAGAGTGAGTTCCAGGAGAGCTGGGGCTACACAGAAAAATCCTGTCTTAAAGAACAGAAAGAGAGAGAGAGAGAGAGAGAGAGAGAGAGAGAGAGGGAGGGAGGGAGGGAGGGAGGGAGGGAGGAAGGAAGGAAGGAAGGAAGGAAGGAAGAAAGAAAGAAAGAAAGAAAGAAAGAAAGAAAGAAAGAAAGAAAGAAAGAAAGAAAGAAAGAAAGAAAGAAACCAAAACCAAAGTATGGCCCAGCTTCCTCCCCCCCCCCCCGCCTGCTGGGTGTGACCTGAAAGGACCCAGTCCTACCACAGAGATGTCTGCAGACCATAGTTATCACTGCACTGTTCTCAGTAGCTAAGAAATGGAGCAGCCCTGATGTCCATCGTGACAGACGGACAGCCTAGATGTCCACTGTGACAGACGGACAACCAAGATGTCCACTGTAACAGACGGACAGCCCAGTTGTCCATCGTGACAGACGGACAAAGAAAACGTGGTGCATACACACAGTGGAACTGTACTCACCCATAAAGAAAACTGAGATCATGAAGTTATGGAAATAGACAGACTTGAGAATTACTATATGAAATGAAATAACCTGGGTACAGGAAAACAAATGGCACAGATTCTCTCTGAGAGAAGGATCCTAAATTTTACTTTTTACATGTGGGGCAGAAGGACAGGAAAAGATGGGGAGGAGGGTCAACAAAAGCACACAGTGTGAACAAGCCATAACGAGACCCACCGTTCTGCATAATAATTCAAAAACCCATTATTAAACATGGGAGTCGAGGTTTGAGAGGCAAAGGCTGATGGGTAGTGGGGGTGAGCAGGGGGTGAACCAGGAGACAAGTCAGAGCCTCGCAGGGCCATGAGACACCTGCAGTGGAAAGGAGAAGGAGGCGTATGGGAGACGGCATGAGCTGCAGTGCACGGACTCCAGGGAGGTTTGCTCGTTTCCTTTGTTTAAGGACGTGTTTGTCTCCTCCTCTTCCCTCAAGGGCAGTCTGGGCAGATGTAGAATCCATCACGACAGCTCTTACCTTCAGCACTTGAAAGCTGCCGTGCAGCTTCTGCCCAGCCTCGGCGGCTTCAGGTGACAAATTCATGGTCATCGATTTGAAGCTCGTCCTCTCTCTTAGGCGTCTAAAGGTCCTCGCTGAGGAATGGATTTACCTGAGGCTGGTTTTGCTCAGCTCTGAAAATTATGTCCCACCAAATTTAGGAAGTTCTCAGCATTTATTCCTTTGAGTATTTTTTCAGCCCTTCACCCTTTTCCTCTTCTTCTGGGAGTCTTAGGTCTCCTGTTGTCCTGGAGTTCCAGGGCTCTGTCCACGGCCTTTGCCTGTTTTCTCCTTGTTATTCAGACTCAGTGAACCGATTATCTGTCTTTGAACTCATGCATTCTGTTGTCTGCTGTGTTCACTCAACTGTGGAGCACAGTAATTAGTTTTTAATTTTACAGTTCTGCAATTCCCATTAATTCCTTTCAGTCTGTACTATTATTCAGCTAGGCCGTCTGTTTTAGTTTTTTTGTTTGATTGTTTTTTTGTTGTTGTTTTTAACCTGTTTGGGTGAGCTCGGCATTGCTTACTAGAGTATTTCATGATGTTGCTTTAATGTCCTGCTGTAATTTCCCAACATCTGACTCATCTTGATATTGGTTCAGTTTAACTTTCTCATTCATGCTGTGATTGTCCTGATTGTGTGGTGAGCATGGCATTTTGCTGTGTCCTGGACAGTTGACAATTACATTAGAAGATTCTGGGTGCTGACTAAGTAATATTAGTGTCAGGCAGGTGTCTTGATTGGCTCCACACACAGGTCCTGGCTGACTTTTCTAGTTATGGCTCTATTGTAATTTGAATGTAATTGAACCCCATAAGCTCATAGGGAGTCGCACTATTAGGAGGTGTGGTTTTGTTGGAGGAAGTATGTCTCAGTTCACTTCCTGCTGCCTGTGTATCAAGATGTAGAACTCTCAGCTCCTTTCCAGCATCCAGCATCATGTCTGCCTGCATGCTGCCATGTCATGTTAATAATGAACTAAACCTCTGAAACTGTAGGCCACCCTAATTAAAAGTTTTCCTTTATAAGAGTTGTTGTGGTCATGGTGTCTCTTCACAGCAATAGAAACTCTAAGAGAGGCTCCAAAAGCAATTCTGCTTATGGACGTGGCTGTGCTGCTCTATTTCTTTTCATTCACCTGCTAACCCTGGGGCCCATTGAGTCCCCTCTGGTCTCTTTCTGTTACAGAGTGGCAGACATTTCCCTGGACCAACTGTGCTCTCAGTTGGAGGTTATGTCAGTCACCCTGGATGAAGGAAGATGTTCATCTTGCTCTGCTCTATGGGTCGCAGTGATAAACAGGTTTGAGGTGGATTGGATGAGAATGGTCCCTATAGGCTGATATATTGGAATGCTTGGTTCCCAGTGGTGGAACTGTTTGGGAAGGATGAGGAGGTGTGGCCTTGCTGGAGGAGGTGTGTCATTGGAGGTGGGCTTTGGGGTTTCAAAAGCCCACACCAGTTCAGTCTCACTCTCTCTGCTTCCAACTTGTGGGTCAGAAAGTAAACTCTCAGCTACTGCTTTGGCACCAGGCCTGCCTGCTGCCATGCTTCCCACCATGATGGTCATGGATTCACCCTCTGAAACCATGAAAAAGGCCCACATTAAATGTTACCTTTATAGCTTTCCTTGGCCATGTGTCTCTTTACAGCAACAGAAAAGTAACTCATACAGCCTTCTTCCTTTCTTTTAAAAAAGTTTCATTTGATTTTTGTAGCGATAGGAGCGACAGGGCTGCATCCCCGGCACCTGCCCTCCCGCATGGCTAGTTTATGCCCGAAATAATTACACGGAAACTGTATTCTTTTAAACACTGTCTGGCCCGGCTAGTTCCAGTTTCTTATTGGCTAGCTCTTACATATTAATCTAACCCATTTCTAATATTCTGTGTAGCCCACGAGCTGGCTTACCAGGAAAGATCTTAACCTGCGTCTGTCTGGAGTGGGAGAATCATGGCGACTCCTCAACTCAGCTTCTTTTTCCCAGCATTCTGTTCTGTTTACTCCACCCACCTAAGGGTTGGCCTATCAAGGGGCTTAGGCAGTTTCTTTATTAATAAGAAATCACTCCCACATCATTTCCCCTTTTTTCTGTTTAAACAAAAAAGAAAGGCTTTAACTTTAACATAGCAAAATTACATATAACAAAACAGTTATCGAGCAAGAATTACAGTTACAATATTTATATCTATTTTATCTTTTATCATAACTAAGGAAAACTATAACTATCTATTCATTCTTCAACTCCATCAAAGACTCCAGAAGGATATAATAATACCTAAGTAAACAGGAAGTCCAAAACTCTAGAAATGACAGAGACATCTCGCTGCCTGGACAGTCACCAAAAGTTCCTCTGTACCGTTGGGGCATCCATCTTCGGCCTACAGGCCCATGGTATCCAGAGACATTTCCATGAAGCAGGAAATTTCAAAGGCAGTTTAGTCATTGTCTGCTGTGTCCTGCAGAATGTCTCGCAGACTCTTTCATGAGTCAGAAACCCCGAAAGACCATCTCACCTTTAGGCAAGTTCAGCAGTCCTCTTTCTGCGGGTTCTCTGTGTCCAGTTTATGCAATAGTCCAGGCAAGAGCAGTTTCTTGCCCAAATGGCTATCAAACTCCATAAGGATCCTCTTCGATGCCCATCTTCCTCTTGAAATAGCTGGTGATACCAGGAGCAGAGTGTCTCATTGTCATGAAAAGTCCTAAGTTATTAAAATATTTTAAATGCCATATTCTGCAGTCTTTGAGAGATATGAAGAATGCCTATCTAATTGAAATATATCTCTATATATCTAGAAAATCTAATTAACATGACTACAAGCTTAACTATTAGTGATGATTATCCATTAACAACCTATATTTCCTAATTATACATTACATTTTAAAATGAACTACACAATCATAATACCTTAATCAAGATCAGAAATACATATACATATAATAAAATTGACCTTAAAATCCATACCAATGCAAAGTATTCATATCTATATCATATCCCCTTTAAATGTAAAAGAACATTTATAAACCATATTTGGGAACATGGGCGCAGTCATTTCTCTCCAAACTGCTTCCTGCTGAATAGGGGCGTCGTTAATTAGGTCGTTCATGGTATAACCTGTGTGCTAGTTTCATCTCAGTTGGCAATTGAGCAAAGCAATTTTTTGAGGGTGTTCACAGCAACCTTTCAGGAGGGCGTGGTCTATCATACCAAATCAGAATAGATGCAATCCACAGGGTCACATCCTCTGTGAAAACAAAAGAAGACCCTTTCCAAAGCATCATGTCCTTAGACCCAAATTCTGAAGTCATAATACCCTCATGAAATCCATTTTGGTTTAGCTTGGCAGCCCATGTAATGAAATGTCTCTTTGTACTTAGCTCCTTCACAGTCAAAAATTTTAAAGAAAACACAATGTACATAATCCAGTCCCTCTGTGAATTTTCCATTTTTACATGGCTTATTTTTCTTTATTTCTCTTAATCTATAACTATCTGTACTTCTGTACTCTGTCTCTTTAAAGACTTTACCCTTTTTCTTTTTAAGACATTAACTTTATTCTTTATATTCTTTTTCTTCTCTTTCCCAAGCCTACGTACATTCATCCAACAATGTGATCCATAAAGGTCTTTTATGTCTGAATCTGTCCTATTGTGAATCTGTAATTCTTTTACTATCCAGGAGCACTTTGTTTTGCGCCTTTAAATCACTAAGCACTTAAGAATCTAAGCTGTGACATTCCTAGGTCAAAAACAGGTACTGCCTGCTGGCTCCGCCAAGTCCAACATGGCGGAGCCGCTGGTGCCTCTGATCCTTGCACATTGCACCAGTAGCATGGCGGAGCTGCTTGTGCCTCTGAGCTGCGGCACACAATGTCCCCCTTTTAGGCACACAGCAGTCTAGTTGCCGTCAAACAAATCGTAGCACTTTAATCCAAATGCTCCATTCATAAGCTCTGTCTCCCGCAGGAGCCAGACAGCGATCGCAATGGTGGCACAGCCCAGAAAGCCGGCATTTTAAAACAGCCAGTTTTATCCTGCTGCTGAGTCAGGACAATTTCTTTGTGGCACGCAACCCAGAAACAGCAAAAAGCTGTCTTAAATTCTCTCTCTCTCCTTTTTAGCCCTCTCAGGTTTTACGTGGAGTTCATTAGCACGTTGGGTGCCACTCTGTTGAGATAGGAGCAGCAGGGCTGCATCCCTGGCACCCGCCCTCCCGCATGGCTAGCTTATGCCCAGAAATAATTACACGGAAACTATATTCTTTCAAACACTGCCTGGCCCGGCTAGTTCCAGTTTCTTATTGGCTAGCTCTTACATATTAATCTAATCCATTTCTAATATTCTGTGTAGCCCACGAGCTGGCTTACCAGGAAAGATCTTAACCTGCGTCTGTCTGGAGTGGGAGAATCATCCCAGAATTCTGTTCTGTTTACTCCACCCACCTAAGGGTTGGCCTATCAAGGGGCTTAGGCAGTTTCTTTATTAATAAGAAATCACTCCCACATCAGATTTTTATTTTGTGTGTATGAGTGTTTTGCCTGCATAAATGTTTGTGTGCCACACACATGCAGTGCCTTCAGAGGCCAGAAGAGGGCATCAAATCTTCTGGAAGTGGAGCTGTAGGTGATGTAGGCTGCTTGTGGGTGCTGGGAGCTGAATCTGACTTCTCTGCAAGAGCAGCCAGTGATCTCAGCCATGGAGCATTTCTTGTGTTGAAAATGAATCTTTAGCCTAGACCTTTGTTTACAGACACCACAGATAGGGATTGTTGGTGTGGTCTAGTCAGGCTCCTGGCTGGTGTCAGGTACTAGGATTTCATGCGTCTAACAAGGAAGGGAGCTGACTGCTCAGGTTCAGGCCTAAGAGCAGGTGGTGCTCCATGGAGCAGCTACAAATTGGGTTCACACACACAACAGCCACATTCTTGGCAGGAAACAGACAGCAAACTCAGCTTTGTTACTCTGAGAAGAGTCTGGCGAGGACCTGTTTCCTAGCTGTACCATCTGAGAACAGCCAATCACAGGGGTGCACTGGGCTAGGGAGAGCAGTTACAGCTGCCTCAGCTACCCTCTGGTGCTCATGGGCTCAAGGATTTGAACAATTATCCACACCTAGTGCTGTCTGGGAAGTCACAGGACTTTCTTTTTATTGGAGGAAGTAAGCCACTGGGGGTGGGCTTTGATGGTGCATAGCCTTGCCTCACTTCCTCTTCTTTCTCTGCTTCCTCTGTGTAGATGAAAACGTGGCCAGCCAGCTTCCTGCTTGAAGGCGTAAATCACAAGGCCACACCAGTTTGGAGTTATGATTAATAGGGTGTTATTTATTTAAAGGGGAAAACTTACAGATCACCGTCCCAGACAACAGCCATCTGCACAACCAGGAAGGGAGTCTAGTCTCCAGCAGAGCAGGAAGTGAAGAGAGCAAGCAGAGGAAATAGCTGCTTTTTTAAAGGGAGAGAGACCACGCCCCAATGGGCTGGTATCTCAGCAGCTATTGGTTGGAGGGGCGGAAGGACCTCCCGCAACACCTCCCCCTTTTGTTTAAGTAAGAGAGTTCTAAACCTACTATGAAATTATATACAATAAGTACAAATATCCTATTCTAACTAGCTTAGGTCTTATATAATAAATAACTTGGCCAAGTCGTGAGAGAAAAGTAACTACATTTATATAGTCTTCAACCCCATCGAAGATCTGAGAAGGGAAATAATGTTACCTGGGTAATTAGGAAGTTCAGTAAAACAACTTCCAAAACATGCAACGAATCACAGAGACAACTAGCTACCTGGGCAATCACCCAAAGTCATGTTTGCAGCATTGAAGCAACCAACTTTGGCTAAGGCCTAACATAACTGACATACCATTTTCAAAGGCAAGCAACTTTTCAAAACTATCTTACCCTGTCTTGGCAGGATATGACAGTCCTGTTTTATTTACTGATGCACGCTCTGTATCTCTGTCAGTTGTTGAGGTATGGGCATTTCTTTGCCCCAAGGCCAGTTCTGCCAAAAAGAAAGGCTCCAGGTGGAGTGTCTTTGGTGCTCAACATTCTCTCGGGAATAGAGCGGTGTTGCCAGGAGCAACTGTGTCTCACTACCACAAAACTCTGAGTTAAAGGCCATATTCTACAGCTCTTCAAAGAGGCTGAAGATTATCTATCTATACTGAGTATAATCTCTATATATCTAAAGAACCTGATTAGTCTAATTATAAATGACAAACTTAGATGACTATTAATCTATATAATTCTCAATATCTATCTAACTTAAAGACTAAGACAATAAACAACTGTGCAATATATAGAGACAATGATCTTCATCTGTAAACAATGTCATTACATATCAAATGTAAACAATGTTATTACATAAATAGTATCAGAGGTAGAAATGTACATTGTGATATGGTAGATGTATCAATACAATATAAGCATACTCTTATACAAAAACAGAGGTAGGAACACTCACATTCAATATTCAATATGTCAATATACAGGAAACAGTACCAATACAATTTTCTAAAAACAGTAACTCACAAATACCAATCATCCCATCAAACCAGTTAATCCCCCCCTTTTTTTTTTCGAACATACCCCTAATTCCATAAAACATCTCCCCATCCCCTCAACCCCAAACCAACGACTAAAAGATGTCCCTAACCCTGAGGGCAAACTCTGTTGGGAGAGGGGACGTTGTCCTCTAAGATTGCTTCAAGCTGACATGGGGGCGATGTTCTCCTTAGGGGCTCCTGTGAAAGCAAATGATGGTAAAATTCCCAAATTAACCTTTGACCTAAGAAAATTATAACTAGTCCCTGAGCGCTTTGAGAAGGCCCGGCCAGAGTGTTGTCAAAAATGTGCACCATTCGAAATTGTCTTGTGCAGTTGGTACCAAAAAACAGGTCTCATACTAGCGCGTAAAAAAGAGAAAAAGAAAAAAAATATTCATGATGTCATAAAAACCAGGTTGAGTTGATGTTGTGGGGCCCCATCTTCATCCTGGAAACTTCAAAAATTACTGTAGGGAAATTTGTTGCTTGTTATGGGAAATTTAAACATTAACAACAAGGACATATTCTGACATATAAAGAAAGACACAGATATGAGGAAAAGCAAAGAAAGTTTATCGAGTATTTAATTATCCTCATTCTGTCCCATTTCATGGCTCCTGATCTGAGACAGAAACTCTGAGATATCTCTTATCAACAGGCTTGGAATTGAAGAGGGACTGAGCCATAGTCCAACTCCAAAACCAGCTCTACATTTTTATAAAGAAGCGATCAAAGAGAAAAAAAGAAAAAATATATATATAAATATACAAAAAATCAATACTTACAGAATATATAGAATGTTATTGTTGATTCTTAGTGGGTCGTAACTATTTTCCATCCATCAGTTATTAAATATTCAGGGTCCCTTAAATTCTTTGAAGATCAGTATTTTCCTGTGGAGATAAGAAAAGAACCCTGCCCCCAACCTATCTGTATTCCTTACCGTCAGTATGCTCGCCATCCTTGTGAATGAATTGTTATTTATCTTTTCCAAATGGCTTTTCTTCTTCATACCGAACCTTTATTAATTTTGACAGTATCCACAATTGTTCCTCACCTGTGGAGATAAGAGCAAAACCCCTTCCCCAACGCAGCACATCTCCTGGCTTCCATTGTGAGGTCAGCACATCCTTGAAATAAACTGGTTGATTTAGTTCAATAGACTTTTCCATTATCCAATGTCTTTCTGCAGCCGTTGACCCCTTCTCATTAGCGTTAAGAAAATTCAAGGTTAACAAAGCATTATGTAACCTATTTCTGGGGGTGTTTTCCACCCCTTTCTGTTTATTCAACATATCTTTTATAGTTCGATTTGATCTTTCTATGACTGCTTGACCTGTAGGATTGTATGGTATACCTGTAACATGCTTGATATTGTAATAATCAAAAAACCGTTTCATTTTCCTAGAGGCATAAGCAGGACCATTATCTGTCTTTATTTGTGTAGGTATACCCATGATAGCCATGACTTCTAATAAATGAGTGATTGCTGAATCAGCTTTTTCTGAACTTAAAGCAGTTGCCCACTGAAAGCCTGAATAAGTGTCAATGGTGTGATGAACATATTTTAATTTGCCAAATTCTGCAAAGTGAAACACATCCATCTGCCAGATTTCATTCCTTTGGGTGCCCTTTGGATTAGCCCCTGCAGGCAGTGGCGTTTGGTTATAGAAAGAGCAAGTAGGGCATTTCTTTATAATCTCCTTAGCTTGTTGCCATGTGATAGAAAACTCTTTCTTCAAACCTTTGCTATTAACATGATGTTTTTTATGAAATTCAGAGGCTTGTAGCACACTACCAATCAATAATTGATCAATTTCTGCATTACCTTGTGCTAGAGGACCTGGCAGACCCGTATGGGATCGGATGTGTGTTATGTACATAGGGCAAAGCCTGTTCCTGATCAAATCTTGAACCTGGATAAACAATGAGGTTAGTTCTGTATCATCAGGTATAAATTCAGCAGTTTCAATATGTAAAATAACTCTTTCTGCATATTGTGAATCTGTAACTATATTAAGAGGTTCTTTAAAATCCGTTAGCACCATAAGAATGGCATATAATTCTGCCTTCTGGACAGAATTATAAGGGCTTTTTTCCACCTTACTCAATTCATCTGACTTGTAACCTGCTTTCCCTGATTTATTCGCATCAGTATAGAACGTACGGGCTCCAGTTATTGGAGCATCACGTACAATTTTAGGAAGAATCCAAGAAGTTCTCTTTATGAGGTTAAGTCTACCACTTTTGGGATAGTTGCTATTAATTTCTCCCAAAAAATTAGCACAAACTCTTTGCCACGGTTCATTGTCTTCCCATAACTTTTTTATTTCTTCAGTAGTAAAAAGCACTATAATTTCTGCTGGGTCTATACCTGCTAGTTGACGAAGTCTCAGCTTACCTTTTATAATTAATTCAGAGACTTTTTCCACATAAGTTTTTAATTTTTTACTTGGTTTATTGGGTATAAATATCCACTCTAAAATAATATCTTCCCTCTGCATCAGAATCCCTGTAGGAGAAATTCTGGAAGGCAATATGACTAGGATGCAGCTAAGATTTGGGTTTACCCTATCGACATGTGCCTCCTGTAATTTTTCCTCAATCATTGTCAGTTCCTTTTCTGCTTCAGCTGTCAGTTTTCTTGGACTATTCAAATCTTTATCACCATCTAAGGTTTTGTTTAAATGAACTATTAGATCAGGTGTTATCCCAACAGCTGGTCGTAGACTGGAAATGTCTCCTAACAATCTTTGGAAGTCATTAAGAGTCTTTAACCGGTCTCTCCTAATTTGTGCCTTTTGCGTTTTAATTTTCTCTAACCCTATTCTGTAACCTAGGTAATTAATAGAATTTCCTCTTTGAATCTTTTCAGGGGCAATTTGTAATCCCCACTTAGGCAAGACTTTCTTTACTTCTTCAAACATCCTTTCTAAAATATCTTTATTTGAATCATGGATAAGATGTCATCCATGTAATGATAAATTATGGACTTGGGGAATTGTTTACGAATTATTTCTAATGGCTTACTTACAAAATATTGGCACAATGTAGGACTATTGAGCATACCCTGTGGGAGGACAGTCCATTGATATCTCCTATTAGGCTGAGAATTATTATAAGTAGGCACTGTGAAGGCAAATTTTTCTCTATCCTTTTCTTGTAACGGTATAGTGAAAAAACAATCTTTCAAATCAATAACTATAAGAGGCCATCCCTTTGGTAATAGAGAAGGCAAAGGAATTCCAGATTGTAGTGGGCTCATAGGTTGAATTACCTTGTTGACAGCTCTTATATCTGTCACCATTCTCCATTTACCAGATTTCTTTTTTACAACAAACACAGGAGAATTCCAAGGGCTGGTTGATTCTTCAATATGGTGAGCATCTAGTTTCTCTTGCACCAGCTATTCCAATGCCTGCAATTTATCTTCAGCTAGAGGCCACTGTTTGATCCATATTGGCTTCTCAGTTAGCCATTTTAAAGGTAGGGCTGTTGGTACCTCTAAAGTTTTGGTATTTGCTGTATGCTCTTGTACAGCCTGAATGGCTGGTGACCTTTTTCCATAATACCTCATCATATCTTTCCCAGAATTATGAGTTCCTGGAACTACAGGAATGTTAATCTGGGTATTCCATTGCTGTAGTAGGTCACGGCCCCATAAATTTATGGCAATATTGGCTATATATGGCCTTAGTCTTCCTATTTGCCCTTCGGGCCCTATGCATTCAACCCATCTTGTGCTTTGTTTTACACGAGATAGGGTTCCAATTCCCAGAAACTGAACATCTACCTCTTGAAGAGGCCAATTCGGATGCCAAGATTCTGGAGTAATGATACTTACATCCGCACCTGTGTCTAATAAGCCTTCAATAAAAGTGCCATTTATACAGACTCTTAGCTTTGGTCTTCGATCATTAATAGAAGTCTGCCAAAATATACGTTTAATCTGTCCTACTGGGTTTTTTTGACTCATTCTCCATGCATAATTCATCATTTAGACCAGTATTACTTTTTACAGCAGAAATTGGAGCTTTTAATTTTCTTGGTGAGGCACATTCTCCACTGTGACTGGGAATGACTGGGCCACTGTTGGCTTGGGGGCCTGCGAGAGGCCCCTTAAGGAGTTTCCCAGCAGTATCGGGTTGCCTTGTTTGTCTGTTGTTGACCTGCATTCGTTGGACCAATGTCGACCTTTACCGCATCTCCTACATATACCTGAAGGCCTAGGTCTCCTATTTTTGTCATTCCCAGAGGAGATATTATTCCTAGAAATTCTGTGCTTGCAATCTCTTTTCAGATGTCCTAATTTGCCACAATTAAAACACCTGGCAGTTTGATGTCTCCTCGTTGCTGTGGAAACCGCTTCTCCTACCCAAGATTCATCATTATAGCTAAACGCCTCAACATTCATCATATGCTGAATCCATTCATCCATAGGTGCTGATCTAGACTTTAAAGGCCCAATTATCTTTTTGCATTCTATGTTTGCATTCTCAAAAGCTAGAGATTCAAGAAGTATTCGTCTAGATTCTGGGTCAGTTACCCCTATGTCCAGAGCCTTAATTAATCTTTGCAAAAAGTCAATAAAGGGTTCTCTCTCCCTGCCTAATTCTGGTATATGATTCAACCCTTTTTCCTGGATCTTGTATCCTATTCCAAGCATTTAAAGCTTCTTGGTGACATAGACACAGTACTTCATCATCATAAAGAGCTTGGACCTGTGGATCAGCATATTCTCCTGCACCAAGAATTTGATCTTGGGAAACCTCGACACCTTTTGCTCTTCCTTGCTGTTCCATATGTTTGGATTCTTCTCTGAAATAAATTCCAAACATCAAGGAAGGTCCCTTATCTAAAACTGCAGACACTAACTGATGGAAATCATAGGGGGTAGCTCTAGCATTAGAAGCCCAAGTCCTTATCATTTCCTTCACATAATCATTGTGCAAACCAAAATTAACAATAGCCTGCTTAATTTCTTTTAGATCATTCATTGCTATTGGCATCCATCTAGCTTCTCTGACTCCCCTTGAGCCTTTAGAAGTTGACGCTTTGTCAGAATTAAGTATAGGGTATGTAGCAAAAACCTTGGGTAAGCCAGTTCTAATAGCTGGTGTTGGCATTGGATCCTGTCCTTGTGCCTTATTACTCTGTTCACCAGCTCCAATAATTTCTTCAATCATTTCAAGTCTTTTTATTATTGTCTTCATTATTGCCTCTTTTGAATCCTGAATCTCCTGACCTGCATGAGTTTCTAGTAAAGATAGTATGGTTCTTGTGAGTGCCATATTCTTCCTAAATGATAGAATATGCAAAAGAATACTAAACCCTAGTAGCCAGTAAATTAAGTTATCCTCATAGTCATATAAACCTTGCATGATACGACCCATTGTATTGGTAGCCCAAACAGTTAAATTCATGTTGGAAACGAAAACTGCCATATTACCTATTATCCAGCAGGTGGCGCTGTTGCCAAGTCTCGACGAAAACGGGTTCCTGTTTGAGGGTCTGCCGAAATCCGCCTGCCTCTGCCTCCGGAGTGCTGGGATTAAAGGCGTATGCCACCACCGCCCAGTCGGCCTCAGAGATCGTCCTGCCTCTCTGGATATTATGGGCCTGAAGGCCGAGTGTATCTCGGACTCGACACTGGGGCCTAAGTCACGAACTAAACAAAAAACAGCGTACAGGGAACCATAAACCCAGAATCCAGGGGTAGAGAAGAGTAACCAGGAAGCCGTGTATGCCTCCACGTGACAGAGTCACCCTGAAGGGTTGCAGCTTCTGCAACCGGCAACCGCGTGCTCTGGTTCACACCACTTAAGAGCTGTACTTGCAAGGGAGATTTAAAAAACGACTCAGAAAAGAGTAAACCACGCAGGCAGAGACTACGCGGGCCTGTGGAGTTTCAATCCACGTGGGGAAGCAGATGATAGGGTGCGTGGGGACTTGAAGTCAATCTGAGGTGTCTAAAAAAAAATATAAAGAACTGCAGCAAGAAAAGCCAGTGCGTGATAATTTATATTAAACTACTGGCTCCACGCACAAGGCACAGGCCACACGGCCGCCGCAAGGCACAGGCCACACGGCCGCCACAAGGCACAGGCCGCGGCTAAGGAAGGGAGGGCTCCTGCCAAGCCGAACTCGAGCGGGGGAAGGAGAGGTCCTAAAAGCCAAACGTTCAGGCGCCAGATGAAGGCGTAAGTCACGAACAAGGCCACACCAGTTTGGAGTTATGATTAATAGGGTGTTATTTATTTAAAGGGGAAAACTTACAGATCACCGTCCCAGACAACAGCCATCTGCACAACCAGGAAGTCTAGTCTCCGGCGGAGCAGGAAGTGAAGAGAGCGAGCAGAGGAAATAGCCGCTTTTTTAAAAGGAGAGAGACCACGCCCCAATGGGCTGGTATCACAGCAGCTATTGGTTGGAGGGGCGGAAGGACCTCCCGCAACACCTGCTCCTGCTGACCAGCATCCCTGCTGTTGCCACCCCATTCCTGTCTTCTGCAGTGCTGTCCTGCCATGAAGGACTCTGTCCTGCTAGGACTGTAAGCCAAAATAAACCTTTCTCTCCTCCCTAACTCAGGGTGTTTATTATCACAGCAACAGAAAAGAAAAGGGTACACCTCTCAAGCTGGAGAGCTGAAGGAGGTGATGGCGAGGCCCTGCAGTCAGAGGACAGCCAGGGGGAGCCTCCTGGTAGCACCCGTGGTCTTGCTGAGCAGAACCTCAACTTTCCAGGGTGGGTCTAAAGATGGGATGTAGAAGAAACGGCAGAGCCAAGTGCATTTTTTTGTAGCACAATTAATGGGGTTAGACCATATCTAAACCCAGAAACAGATACTGGGGTTCAACCGGAAGATGAGAAAAGCAAAGCAGCCAACCACTGACTCTTACCTCTGCCTCAGTCTGAAATGCGATTCTGCCTCCAGGAGTCTCAGAATGAGGCTGTGAGTGAGAGCTGTCTCCTCCTGTCTTATATTCCTCTCTAGGGCTGGGATTAAAGACGTACACCACTATCACCCTGTGTCTATAACAAACTAGTATGACTACTAGGATTAAAGGTGTGTGCCACCACTGCCTGGTAAGAACCAGTGGATGGATGCTTTGCTTTTCTGGACTTCAGCTTGAACCCCAATATCTGTCTCTGAGTTTTTATTAATAGTGTTACATTTGGTGCCCAACATGGGACTCAAACCCACAACCCTGAGATTAAAAGTCTCAAACTCTACCAACTGAACTAGCCAGGAAGTCTCATTTCGAGGATTCTGGGAGGAAGGATCACCATTTTAGTACTGAGGTAGAGATAAGAGCCAGTGGTTTATTGCTATGCTTTTCTTATCTTCAAGTTGAACCCTAATATCTATCTCTGGGTTTTTATTAATTATGCTGGAATCTTCCTCTAACCCAGGTGTTCCTCATTGTCCCAAACCATGGAATTCTCAGAGCCAAGGAACCAAATCTTCCACTTGTTTTTCTCCATCAAGTTGTGGGGTGTCCTGTAGTCATGGCAACACACAGTGTCATCTGACCCACTAAACCCACATCCCATCAGTGTGGGATGTCCTTCTGTATATGTGTTGCTTTTATTGATTAATGAATAAGGAAGCTGCTTTTGGCCAATGGCTTAACAAAATATAGCCAGGTTAAAAGAGATATAGGGAGAGTAGGTGGAGTTAGGGAGAAGCCATGTAGCCACCCTCAGGAAAGAGATGCACTGGAACCTTGCTGGTACGCCACAGCCACATGGTGATACACAGATCAATAGAAGTGGGTTCATTTAAGACATATGAGTTAGCCAGAAATATGCTTAAACTATTGTCCAAACAGGATTAGAATTAATACAGATTTCTGTGTGATTGTTTTGGGAGTCTGGGCACCCGGAACAAATGAGCAGCCTCCACCAACCTTCCATGACTTTTCCCTGACTTTGGCCATCAGCCTTTCTCCTTCCTCTCACATATAATCTTCTGTCAGAACCCCTTCACCTCACCTGTCACTGAAAACTGAGAAGACAAGGAGCTCTCCTGTCCCACATGAGCCAAGCCCCATCCATTTGGAAACGTAAGCACTGAGCTGGAAAAACTAAGAGGGGGCAGCCCCTCCAGGGAGGGAGAACTAGCAAAGTGGTGTACGCTGTGCACATAGCCCTCACATCTCCGGTTAAATTGGTCGTGATCAATTCTTTATATGAAAACACAATTTTTACTAGCCTTAGATGGTGTCACTTCCTTTAAATGTCTACATTAGGTAATATGGCTCAGCCTGCCAGCACACGCAGTTCTCAGGAAGCAGAGGTGGTGGAACTCTATAAGTTCAAGGCCAGCCTAGTCTACATAGTAAGTTCCAGGACAGCCAGGGCAACATATTGGGCCATATCTAAAAAAAAGTTATAAGTAAAACTCCAGATTCCCCACCCTGTCCAGTGTTGCTGTGGACATTTGAGGTCATGACTGAATGCTTATACTTATTGATAAAGTATCTGATTTTATTCATTAGCAGCTACTCAATCAGACACCAGATATTATAACAACTGAGGACACAGAGCTGTCCTCACAGCTGTCTGCACAGACGTCACCCTAGGGACCTGAGAGGACAGAGCCCACTCAGCAGCAACAGTGCAGACTTCCATTCTCTAAGACAGGATCCGTGCAGGACATGGGGGATGTGGAGGGAAGCCAAGACAGACTCAGCAGTTGTCTCGTGTGGGTAGTGAACGTGGTCATGTGGAAGATTCGCCCAGCAGCAGATGGTGCATATCGTAAACGTGTTTCCTCTGAAACCAGACTGCCTGGTGCCAACTGCAGTTTCCTCACTCACTCGTGTGACTTCACACAGGTTCTTGGCCCTTCTGTCCCAGCTTCCTCATCCCTAATGCGAATGGTGATTGTCTCAGTACCTCACTCGAGGAGCCAGCATTTGTAAGTGCACAGCAAGGTACTTGGCAAGAGGTGCGCTCCCCATAATAAACATAGAAAAACAGAGTAGACGAGAAACAGCAACAGTGAAACACTGGATGCTTCTAGGATTGCAGGGCCTGGTAAGGCACTTGCCCACGTGTCTGACCCAAAAGGGCACTTGTGGGTTTGGGAACAGGGTCCCAGTTCCAAGAGCACAGGACAGAAAGAAGCCAAGTTTCATTTGGGTTTTGTTTCTGAATGGGTTGAAGGACTGGACCAGAAGTCATTTTTACCTGCCCTACACCGCCCTCTGGACTCCTTGGGGACGAGGTGGCTTGGTTGTTTCTCCTGTCCCCAGCTCTTTTCTCCTACCAAGCAAACCGTGAAATCCTGTGTGAGAATCAGCTGCTCACAAGGGTCTGGAGCCATTCCTTCTCATTGGTTAGACCGAGACCAGGAAGAGCACACGGTGACTCTGAGCCGGTCTCATGCTGTTAGACTGTCTCCGAGATTCCTCACAGGGAAGCACACTGAGGCTGTGACCTGAATCCTTACCTGTACCATAGCTGATGGAGACCACCCTGGGATTAGGGTCCATGATCTGATTGTGACTTAGAGTGGGATGTGTCCCCCCAGTCCTACTACTGATCCCACTGTCTCTGCTAAAAACCATGTAATTTTGTAGACACAAGAGCAGACACTCCGGAAGGCATGAGGGGACTTTCCACAGCGGTTTCCCTTCCCCAAACGCTAACATTTAGGGCTCACACTTAGCACTGAAGCTGAAATACAGACACTGATGACAGAGGCTTTACAGGCCGTGGTTTCTGACCCAGCCAATGAGAGAGGAGGGTGAGGCAGCATCACCTGTCTCCGGCAGACTAAGTCACCAAGACTGCCAGCAGGAAGCCCAGAAGAGCAGCGAGGGGAAATCAGCATAAAATAAGATTATTGGGAAATTACAAACATGTGGGATGGGGTAGTAAGGGAAGATGTGTCACATTCTAAGATTTGAAGAAACAATCAAAATCTCCAGAATATTCTTAAAAAGTTTTAAGATTGATGTTTTATTGTTTTTATTTGTGTCTATGTCCATGTGTCTGTGTGAATGAATGTCACATGTGTGCGGGTGCTCATGGAGGCCAGAGGAGGAATCTCCTCCTTCTCCAGTTGCTTCCTGTAGACCAGGCTGGCCTCAAACTCAGAGATCCTGCTGCCTCGGCCTCCCAAGCACTGGGATTAAAGACGTGTGCCACCACTTTATCAAATTTGGTCTGTTTGTCGTATTTATGTATTATTTCATGTGTGTGAATGTTTGGCTGCATGTATGCGTACCATGTGTGCCTCTGGTGTCTGAGCAACCCAGGGGGTGTCAGATCTCCTGGGACTGGAGTTACAGAAGTCTTTGGGTCACTGTGTGGAGCTGGGAAGTGAACTCAAGTTCTCTGCAAGAACAAAAAGTGTCTTTACCATGGCTTCAGGTCTTTCTCAAGCATTGGTTTTAAGCATGTAACTCTCCCGTCTCAGATCAGGGTCGTCACACTAAAGCAGACTCAAGCTCCTCTGTCTCACGCTTCTTTGCTTCTGCGGCATCAAAACCACCTCTCGGGCAGCTTTGTCCAGTGGAACCCTGGTGGAGCAGTCAGTGAGGCTTGCCTTTCCCAGTCCAGACCTGTGAGCCTAGGACAGGACCGCTGCCCTGAGTGTCAGCAGCACAGTGTGACCACCCACTGGTGTGTGTTCCAATTCACACTCACAGCTGTGGCTGTCTCGGGAATGCCATGGGGTAATGTGTTAGGTCACAGTTTGATGTAAAACAAAGACCAAAGAGGACTGGATTCCGACCATGTGGCAGTGGGGATTCTGAGGTTAGGAAAACACTTCGTTAGCGGTCTCTGTCCTATCCATCTGTTGACTGCCTCCCACAGCTTCTGCTCTGGCTCCTCTGGATGCCTTGTCCCTCTGTCTCCCCATGAAATTACCAAGTCTACTAAACACCCACAGTCTCTCTCTCTCTCTCTCTCTCTCTCTCTCTCTCTCTCTCTCTCTCTCTCTCTCCAAGCTGTGAATGTGGCTCAGTGGTCTAGCGCTTGCCTAGCACGCACAAGCCCTGGAGTTTGATTTTTTTGTGTTAACTTGACACAGCTGGAGTCATCTGAGATGAGGGAGCCTCAGCTGAGAAAACTCCTCCATGAGATCTGGCTGTAGAGCATTTTCCTAGCTAGTGACTGATGGGCCCAGCCCATTGTGGGTGGGGCCATCCCTGGCTGGTGGTCCTGGGTTCTGTAAGAAAGCAGGCTGAATGATTCATGATGAGCAACCTAGTGAGGAGCCCCACTCCACGGCCTCTGCATCAGCTCCTGCCCCCAGGTTCCTGCCCTGCTTCAGTTCCTGTGCTGACCTCCTGTGATGATGATGATGTGGAAACATAAACCAGATCAACCCTTTCCTCCCCAGACTGTTTGGTCATGGCGTTTCCTCACAGGAATAGTGACCCTGACTAGGACAATTCCCAACAGTGGAGAAAGAAACAAAAACAAAAGCAAAGGAACACAGTACTTCTTCAGAACACTGGTTCCAACAGTAACTGAGAAGAAGAAACAGCAGCAGCAGCAGCAGCAGGAGGCTTCTAAACTCACAGGGATCAGAGGGAAATTGATGAAACTTCCAGATGAAGGATGGCTCTCCAGGGAGAGGATCTGAGACTCCTAGAGCAGAGCCAAGCCCACCCAGGACTAGAAGAGTGAGACTTGGGGGGGAGGGGAGCTGCTGGCCTGTGTGGGAGGACTGGCCTTCCCTGTCAGGTTAACGACCATGAGAAGGTGGAGTGTCCCCTGTCTTCGAAATCTAATCAAGGAATATTTTGTTCCATAGTCGTTTTCTTGACAGTTTGTTGTCATTTTTTCAAAGCCCTTAATATGTTTTTAATACATTTTGGTATATCACCCATTTTTGACTAATTTTTCTTTTGTGGTTTTGTTATTTTCTTTTCTCCTGTCAAATTAGCTTTCATTTTGTTTCTTCCTGTTTCCTCCCCACTTAATTGTTGGGTTTCTCATTCTTAATTTGGGTTTTCCTTTGAGTGGTGAATGCATGCACAGTTCACTCTGGCCTCGCTGCTGTAGCCGTGGCTCCTCTTCTCGTCCTTAGGCTTGGAGACGATATGCACCGGTTAATAGCAGCTGTGACCACACCTATAGCTCTGTATTCTACTTGTTTCTATTTTTCTTTATTAACCAGAACAGTTAAGTGTATTAGAAGTACAGCCAAGGCCTTCTGGGTTTCTTAGCTCAAGGTCGCCCTCTAGTGTTTCCGCAGCGCAGTACTGTTTCATTAACAATGTGGGAAGTCGGTGACATATGATTTTATGATTTGACCTATGATTTTATGATTTTGTTTCTGGAAATAAATAATGTTCCCCACTCAGTTCTTTTTTCTCTTTAAAGCTATGATTCTCGGAGTTTCCACCCTTGAAGCCGTCACTTCACTCCCTGGACTAATGCTTCCCCAAGATCTTCACCGCCGGTTTCCCCGCCCAGTTTGCCCTCCTCAGACCCCACAGCAACAGCAGGAGACAGCACAGCTGGATAGACCGCAGACTTGTTCCCATAACGACCCCGTTCAGAACGGAAGGTTTTATTTTTGAGACAGGCTCTCACCATGTAGCTCTGGCTGTTCTGGGACTCACTGTGTAGACCAGGCTGGCCCCAGACTCTTTGGCTCCCGGATGCTGGGATTAAAGCTGTGCGCCTCCACAACGGGCTGGAAGGTCACTGTTGCAAAGATGATTTTCTCTCGATCCATTACCCTCAGGTCCCTGCAGTTTCTTCTCCAGGTTCTATCGCGCATCCGTGTGCTTTGCTGGGGTGAAGGATGTCGCCCCGTGAATATGTTAAGTCGAACATCATCGTACTTATCCCACCTACGCTGTCCCTCACAGTCCGCATTCCTTGTCGGCCTCAGAAAGTAAACCCTGAGTGTGGTGGAATTGAGAACAAAGTTAGATGAACAACATGTCAAAGTAATCAGAATCTAGTACTCCATAAGTACTCCTTATGGAAAAATTAATTGCTATAAATGTGTATTTTGATGCAGAAGAGGTGTTTAGAATTAACAATGTGCCCTTTTACCATGAGAAGATTGAAAAAAGAAGCAAGTTAAACCTAGGAAAAACAAAAGAAGATAAAAAGATGAATTATTAAAAATTAGAGAAAAAATTATAAAGGAAAAGTAGAAAAGAATAAAAATTTAAACTAGAGATGTTTCATTGAAGACACTAATAAAATTATAAACTCCTATGAAATAAGAAATTAATACATACCACCAATGAGAAAGTGGAAGGCAGGCCTGCGGCTGCAGTCACACAGACGCTAGGTGAATAAGACAGGAGCGTTTAATAACTGTGCCAACATCTCAACAAGAAGATGGGAACATAAATGGCCTGTGGCCAAATAAGGACAAAACAGTGTCTAGAGCCAGGTGAGACCATGTGGGAAAATAGCACAGTTCTTCTCTGACAGGGTAGATCTCCTTCTTAGAGGAGATGCAATGGTAGAAAAATCACACACACGCATACTACACACATACATAACACAACACATACCTTACACACAACACATACACACACCACACATATATAAACACACACCATACACACCACATATACACCTCACACACAACACACATACACACAAAACATACACACAATAAACACACATCCTCACATACCACACATACTACACATGCACACAAAATCTACATGCACATACACATACACCACACATATTACACAGACACCACACATACAAACACAAATCGGACACACCGTACATACACACCACACTTACACACACACACAAAACACACAACCAAACATACACACAATACATATACCACATCACACCACACACATACACACACCACACACATCACACCACACATACAGAGGCACACAACGCACACAAAACAAAAACACAACACACATGACACACCACACCACACACACACATATACCACACATACACACACACACACGCAAAACACACATTCCACACACATCCCACCACACATACATATGCACACAAAACACAAACACCACACATATGACACACACCACACATACACTCACCATGAAAAGGAAGGTGGGGGCAGTGAGCCATTGGGTAGCGGGTTACTGAAAATGGAGAACAGAAGCAGATATGTCTCACTGCTGAGAAAAGTCTAAGTTCTTAAAACATTTTAAAACATAGCAGCCTGGCAGTGGAGGTGCGCGCCTTAATCCCAGCACTCGGGAGACAGAGGCAGGTGAATCTCTCTGAGTTTGAGGCCAGCCTGATCTACAAGAGATAGTTACAGGGCAGAATTTGAAGCTACAGAGGAACCCTGCCTTGAAAAACCATAAATAAATAAATAAATAAATAAATAAATAAATAAATAAATAAATAAATAAATAAATAAATAAATAGATTTTAAAAATAAAAAAAATGGATTGTAGCCCTTTTGTGAACCCTGAATTAGCTGAGAGAGTCTGTTGGGATATGTAAACTGTAAAAAGTCCGGAAGGACAGAGCAAGAAAGTGGTAAAACTTGAGAGAGGACAGCAGGGTAAGAGAACAAAGAGAACATATGAGTGTTCTTCCTTCCCTGACCCTCTTTTGTGTTCTGCTTGTCCAATTAGCACAGCATATGGTCAGGAGTCAAGGCAAGGACATTTTCTTGCCCAGTGGCTTACTTTTGCCACAGAGAAAGTAAACTCTGTGTGGAATTTCCTCGATGCCCATTATCTTCTCTGAAGTGGATTGGTGTTGCTAGGAGCAGACATGTCTCATTGTCCTAAAAAAGAAAACCTATTATTAAAAACATCTTAAATGACATATCCTATAGACCTCTAAAGTGTTTGAAGATGAGATGTCTACTTAAAATGTATCTCTGTTTAATCTTGAATACCTGCCTAATGTGACTATAAGTTCTATTGTAATAGGTGACTAGTTACTAACCTGCATTTCCTTGTTATCCTAAACAGTTACTACCAATAAATGTCAATAACTAGAAATTTGCATTACATTGCCAAGTGAACCATATAGGTACAGTGAGAAATGTATGTACATTAAGTTTTAATAAGATTAACCTTAAATTGCATCAATATATACAAAATTTCAATCCAATATAAAATATTTTGAGCTAGTAGTTGCTTTTTATAAGTGAATTCAATAATTTACCTTTTTATTTTATCATATCTAAATCTTTCCTTTTTTCTTTTCAGAGTAAATTCAATAATCAACCCTTTTATCCTATCATATTGTATCCCCCTTTTTTATTTTCAAAACAGGAACTCTGAATCTAATCTCCTTTGTTCAGCTTTCCTCTGGGTCATAACCAATAACAACTTTTAACCAACTCCCTAAATAATGACAAATATCCATAGTCCATTGAACGACCAAAAACCACCCACTCTACCTCTTGGGAAGGTGGGCATTGTGTACTTAAATATACTTCCTGCTGTTTGGGGACAACAGTGTCTTTAGGGGATCCTGAAAACAAAAATTTGGATTAAATGTCAAGTCCTGGTAGAGTCTGGGAAAGTGCAGGGCTTCAAGTCCTTGCTAGAGAAGTCTGTTAGGCTGGATCATCTCAGCTAGCCACCACAAAATTGTTCTGAGCAGTTTGTAATCCAAAGGCAATCTTTAGGTGGCATTTGTCATTTTAGTGGTGTTATCATAGTCCTGGAGGAACCGTCGTTGTGGGTCCCATCCTTCTTTGGGAGACTTCAAAGATTGCTGTTAGGCATGCTCATGGTTATCTGCAGAAAACTGACAAAGACTCAAACCCAAAATCATGTACAGGAAGGTAGATAAAATGTTTTCCTAGAATTAGTCAGTACTCTATATGGCCATTAATATAGAACAAAAAGATGTATATATAAATATATAGAGAGATATGCATATATATTAATCTTATAAAATTTATACCTTAAAATTCTGTTAAAGAGTCAATATATAGTCAAAGGATTGTGAGATTAGTGGCAATAAAGTAGTCCTTAAATATCTGTATTTCTTGTGTCCCATACCAGGTGGCTCTTATGACATGAGACAGAGATTTTGGATTTTACTTTAATAAGCATGCTTGGGTTTAGAGAAGTGAGAGCCACACTCCAACTCCCAAGCCAGCTTTAATTCCTAATTCGACAGTGACTGCAAAGACACCATTTTCATTGTATGTCCACAAGGCATAGCAGAAACAATACTTGTGAAGAAATGTTCTGGTTGGTTAAGAAGAAAGCATATTCACAACTGGTGGTTGAGTCTTTGGCTTTTGAAAATACCAATAGAGAATGTCAGAAAGCCGTAAGGCCTTTGAAAGCTCAGGGAGCTCCTCTAGAGGAGTGGGATAGAGTCACTGCTGACACTAGATCTACTGCTCACAATCCCAACATTACTGGGCAGGCCCTGGCTACAGGTATTTGATCTCACAATACTCAGCGTTTTAACTGTGGGAAATAGGGACATTTGAAGAAGGACTGTCGGTGAGCAATTTCAAAAAGAAATGTTTCCCTTGAATGTAAACAAGGGGAAGGAATTCCCTCCAGGAGTTTGTAAGAGGTGTGGGAAAGGCAGACACTGGACTAATGAATGTAGGTCAGTTAGAGAGGCACAAGGCAATCTTTCACTGGGAAACCAGATAAAAGGCTTAGTTTGGGGCCCAGGACTAAACAACACGCGCCAGCAATATCCTGTCAGCCATGGTTTGGCTCATCAGCAGAGCAACCAGGGGAACTGGGGCTCAGTATGGGAGATCTATGCATGCTGCTCCAGGAAGTGCTGATTTGGATTTAGCAGTAGGAAAACATATCCATTATCTCCACAAATTCCTCGTTCAGTCACTGTAACAACCCTGCAAGTCCCGCTACACAGTGTGAAGTTCATAGGAAGAGGAGAAGCACATCCTGACATCTATAAACATGGTGTGGTGGCTCACGCTGGTGATCCCTGCCTGTGAAAAGGTTAGTGTGAGTTCATGGTCACTCAGGGCTACAGAGTTAGACTGTATCTCAAGGGAAAAGGAAAACAATAAAGACATTTATAGTGTTTTTCCTCTTGTCATATAAATTCATTTTTAATGTGTTGGTACTACAAACATTTTTCAGGGCAATGGCGTCACAGGTGAGGCTGGGGTCAGCAAATCTCGTTTCCTGGGACCCCAGAGCCCTGTAAATGTACTGTGATGACACAGAGAGCTACAATGGTTTGTTTGTTTGTTTGTTTGTTAAAGCAAGAATGCAGATTTGGGGTTTTAAGAGCTGGTAAAGTTGTTTTATTATGCATAAGTCCATGAGAACAATGAAGATTTTCAACAAACAATAAAAAAAATTTTTTTAAAATATTGTTATTTTTAAATAACAATAAAGCTTTTTAAACTTTAGCTCTATGTGCTGGAGAGATAGCCAATTCACAGAGTGCTATCATAGAATGCAGGAAGCCCTGGGTTCAATTCCCCAGCATTGAATGAACACACCTGCCAGTGTTAGCACACACCTGCCAGTGTTTGTTAGCACACACCTGCCAGTGTTTGTTAGCACACACCTGCCAGTGTTAGCACACACCTGCCAGTGTTAGCACACACCTGCCAGTGTTTGTTAGCACACACCTGCCAGTGTTAGCACACACCTGCCAGTGTTTGTTAGCACACACCTGCCAGTGTTAGCACACACCTGCCAGTGTTTGTTAGCACACACCTGCCAGTGTTTGTTAGCACACACCTGCCAGTGTTTGTTAGCACACACCTGCCAGTGTTAGCACACACCTGCCAGCCCAGCACTGAGGAGGGGAGAGGAGGAGAATCATAGTTGAAAGTTGACCTTGCCCAAATAGTGAGTTTGAAGCCAGCCTGGGACACCCTGGCTCAAACACAGAAACAACAAAAACCTAGGGAAACCAGTGTGCTTCATTTCAACTAAAGGACCAGAGGGGGACAAAGAAGAAAAACAACGCAATGATTTCATAGGGAGTCACAGGGCGTGTCACAGGGAGAGTCCTGTCGGCCTTAAAAAATGAACACAATACACAGAGTGGAACCAGCCGGCAAAGGTAATGAACTGTGCAGCTGCAGACCATGGGAATCAGCCAGGAATCATCCAGGTCCCAGGGTAGTTGTAAGGCGAGGGTGTCACAGGGGGAACGGAGGGTTTGGATTTACTGAGTAACCAATATTCTCATAATTGTGCTAGAAAATATAACTTGAAAATAAGAGAAAGATGAGCCTTCTGAGATGGGGCATTCCTCCCTTCCTCCCTTCCTCTTCCTCCCCGTTTCCCGTGCTTTCTTTTTTCCCCAAAGGCGGCCCCCTTGGGCCCCACCCTCAAATACAGAATCCACCTCAGGGGGCTCAATTCTGTCCAGTTAGTCCCTATTTGGGAAAGTAGTCCAGCATTTTCTTCACCGACGCATTTAAGAAAGAAAAACATTTTTGGAAACTCCCCTCAAGATAGCAGGTTTTCTTCGACCAATAAGAAAAGAGAGAGAAGCAGCATCACTTGTCTCCAGCAGATGTGACTGCTATGAAGTTCTGAGCTGGTGCAGGTCTTGAGGACAGGTGTGCAGGAGAGGGAGGTGGGCAGGCAGTGGGGGGATGCTGACCAGCTGGTGTAGTGGGGAAGGAAGATCTGCGGGGCGGAGAGGCAGGAGCCCGCAGCTTGGGTCGCGAAGCCCAGCAGAGAGGAAGGATTTCACGTGGGTTATTAGCAGTCGTGGAATGGACATTGGACATTCTTCATGACCTGTGGGAAGTCCCTGGTCAGTGTTAGGGGAAGGAAGTGATTGTGGTGCCTGAGCTCACTGCTAGGGATCCATTGGCACCTGGGTGGATGAGGTGGGAACTGGAAAATTCCATGGTCACACCTGACTGTCATGGGACAAGGTGAGGGGAAGTCGTGTTACCAGGGACCTGCCCTGCCTGCCCTCCTATCCCAGCTAATCATCGCAAGAAATCTTTATTATATTTTTGTTATATGTTGGTTCTTTAGCACCTATGACAGTTTCTGGCATTGAAAAAAAAGTATTTTTATTTAATTAACCGGGTATGACACTAAGAATCAACTTTAGTGGTCCAAGGAAATGTTTTTTATAGTTCAAACCCAGTTCTACCTAAACTCAAATTCTAAGAATTAAAAAAAAATGTTGTTTTGGGAGCTGGAGAGAGGGCTCAGTAATTAAGAGCACCGACTGCTCTTCCAGAGGACCTAGGGTTGATTCCAGGGACCCACAAGGCAGCTCACAACCATCTGAGACCCCAGTGACAGGAGATTCAGCCCCCTCTTCGGGTCTCCTTGGACTGCACATGCATGTGGTACACAAACAAATGTGCAGGCAAAACACTCATACATGTAAAATGAAAATAAAATTCTAAAAATATTAGTTTGTCGGAGTTTCTGGACAGAAGCCCTGTGCACCCTCGTGCTGTGAGTTCCCACATCTGGATGCAGGGCTTCCCCTCTGCTTCCTTCCAATAGAAGGCGATTTTCCCCTCATCAGTTCCTCTGCAGCCCGGCTGTAATTACAGCAGAGGATGGAAGAACGCTGCACCCAGGATCAAGATGTTTACACTTGGCATCACTGGTCAGGCTGGTTAGTGTGTTGACCTTGTTTCTTCATGGCTGTAATAAAATGGCGTATTGAATTACGTGATCTCCATATTAACACCCACCTGGCTCCTGGGGCAAGATAAATATTAGCAAACACTAATTTTTTTAATTATATTGCTATTGATCACTTCACCAACTGAAATTATTACAGAAAAAGAAAATGTCTGAAAACCAATTTCAATAAAATTTAGAATTAATTCCATTCTGCACTTCCAATGAATGACCCAAAAATGAAGTAAAGAAAATGTTTCTATTTGCAATGGTTTCAAATTTAACAGAGGAAGTGCTGAACTAATTAATACTCTAAGAGCTGCAGAACACTATTGAAAGAAGTTAAAATAAAATTAACAGAAAGACACACCAAGTTCAAGGACTGGAAGACCACACTGCTAACACAGGAATATCCTGAAAGATCTCTAATCAATGTAACCTCCAGCAGGGCTCAAATGCATTCTTAGTAGGTATTAAGCTGATTCCTAATTCACAGAGAATTGCAAAACAGCCAAGCAATCCTGTAGAAGAACACTATTGGATCATTGATATAAGGTTGGTCATATAGGATTCTTAACCCAGTGAGTGTCCTGAAAAAAAATCATATTACTGTGGTTGTGTTGTGTGATATTGATTTAACTTGGCAAAGATGCTTTACGCTTGTTTAGGCTGTGGAAGATTGCTGTAACTGTGTAAAGGTGTGTTACATTTGTCTCTGTTGCCTTTGTTCATGATGGGAAGATGTGTTACACTTGTTTGTTCTGCATTTAAGAAGTCTCCACTTCATACTTTGGGAGCTGATTTGTGGCCCAAAAGAGAGCCTGGTGGGGCAGCTGCCTTCCCAGCAATCACAGCTGTGAATGCTCTCCAACACCATATTTATGAATAGTTTTGTTCTTGTGTTTTTATGTCTTGTGTGAACATTGTTGGTTGAACAAAGGTCATATAGTTTGTTGGGAGCTATAGATCCCTGGCTGTCCCAACCAGCTGGTCACGAACTGGGTACCCAGACCCTGGAGGAGAGAGATGGAGGGACCAGAAACACGAGAAAATGGACAGCAAGTCTGTATTCTGATCAAGCTGCAAATTTTGTTTTTTCTCAGGAGCATTATATAGCAAAAGGGCAGGGAGGTGGGTAGGTTGCTATGCCATTGTTCTAACTGGAATGTCTGGAGACCTCCCTAGCTGACTGGAAGAAATAAGGAAATACTGAGGATCTGTAAATGTTTATTGACAGAGGAAATGCTCATTACTTCTGGGGCCTGGGACCTGCAGATCTGCAGGCATTCTTAACTCACAGGTGTTGACTGCGTTTTCTGTCCTGCCCTGATCCCACAGCCGTTTAGTCCCAAAAGAAAATCACACAGACATCTACATTAATTATAAACTGCTTGGCCCATTAGCTCAGGCTTCTTATTAACTCTTATAACTTACATTAGCCCATTATTCTTGTCTATGTTAGCCATGTGGCTCAGTACCTTATTCAGTGGGGCAGACACATCTTGCTGCTTCTGTGATTGGGTCAGGACTGCTGAGGAAGAAGGAAGAAGGCTTCCTTCTTCCCAGAATTCTCCTGTTCTCATTGACCTGCCTCTACTTCCTGTCTGGTGTCCCGCATATACTTCCTGCCTGGCTACTAGCCAATCAGTGTTTATTTAAAATAGAAATAACAGAATACAGACCACTGACCCACACCACACAGGGGGAGATAAGAAGATACTGGGTTATTTCCTGGGCCCGGAACTTGCCCTACAGAGGTGAACAGCTTACTTAACTTGTGAACTAAGATGGTTTGACTATAACCAATACAGGTCTTTGCTCCTGGCACCTGGCCCCTTGATTTTCTCTGCCTGCAGCTGTTCTGAGCAGGAGACCTTGGTGGCAGGCTGGTGAGCTGCAGCTGAAAGATCCAGAGAGCTGGGCCTGGCTAAGGATCCCTATATAAGCTGCCCCTGAGCACAATAAAGTGGGGGAATTGGTATTTTTGTACCAAGGATGACCCATGTCCGTGTCTCTCTGTGTGTCTCTCTGTGTCTGTGTGTGTGCATGCGATTTTAATACTCCAGGCTTAGTTCCCAGCTCACATACGGTCTTGTAGTGGCATGGGAGCTACAGGACTGGTCGGGTTTTTACAATAGTTATCTGAACTTTATATTGAGAATCTCAGAAAATAAATAATATATTTGATTCTTCCGAGGGGGCGGACCAGGTGTGGTAAGTCACTATTTAGCCAGGGCTGTGGTTGATGAAGAAGGATCATAACAAATGTCTGCATAAATTACATCTCCACAAGGCCATGACATTGTCTTAATTACTTTTCTTTCCAGCTAATAGGCAAGGCAGAGAGGCCTCATCAGCTGTCTCTGGTTGACTTGGGAGCTGAGAAGACACAGCCAAAGCTGCAGGGAGGGAACTGGTGCCATTAACACCTGGGAGCAAAGAATAATTCTCAGAGGAAATACATATAAGAAGAAGAAGGAAAAATGACATTTTTACCAAAAAGAAAACAACAAATTATAAATAAGTGGAAACTGTCAGAGACCTGGAAAGAGAGATAATCCATAAAGTCAAAATAATAATTGTATATGCATTTATTGTGTATGTCTGTGTGTACGAATGTGGCGGTCAGGGGACAACTTGCAGAAGTCAGTCTCTCCCTCCACCACATGGGTCTCAGAGGCAGAACCCAGGCATGGTGGAGGCACCTTCGCCCACTGCGGCATAAACTATTACACAGCATCTATTTTCTGCCTTTCTCTACTGCAGGACTTGAGTTCCCTGGGTTAAGCACTCAGATCCACTGTCCAATTCTTTAGCCATATTTACTGTTATATTTTATCTACTTGTTCTCAGAACGGAAACAACGGAACCATGATCACACACAGATCTCACATTACTGTGATTCCTCACAGACGCAGACACGAGCGTCCCCCATGTGCTGCGCACTGATTCATTGTCCACAAGGAGAGACTCTGTCCAGCTCCTGCTGGGGTTTCTATACTTTCCTCCCCAGAGAAGGAAAGTTCCAGTCTCAGGCCAACTACAGAAACTTCCGGTTAGACCCAGCTTTGGCTAAAACCCCGACTCTGCCTCCTGTGGTCTGGGCTCAAGAATTTTGGGGGTTTTGATGAATCTAAAAAAGGGTTGCTAGCCTCAAAATGCATACTAGCTCCAAGCCAATCCAACTGAATTTCTATTCTGATTCCCTGTCTACTTATGAGAACGCTATCACACTGCCTTCAGCTGAGCGACGCTGGACCACAGGAGCCCCCAGCCGTGCACCTGATGCTGTGTCAGAGCTGAGAGGGAGGAACCCTTTGCTGCGCATGAGGAGTCCACAGAAAAAGGAAATCGGCCAAGGGTGGAGGTGGTGGTTCCTGTGAGTCACTTCTCTGGAGGCATCGGCTGGATGCTTTGCTACGTGTGGTGCCCACGAGAGGAAGTGTGGCGTAAATTCCCCCAGGACCACGGTGCATCACAACTGCCTGCCTGGCTCATCACTCAGATCTTAGGCTCCCTGGGTAAAATGGAAAAGGGGAGTAATACAAAGATTCCATCTCACACGGCACATGAAGGCATTAATAAAATAGAATCACAGAGAAGAGAGTCGCCGTCATCATCATGATAGTCATTTTCATTAATTAATGAATCATTAGTCACCATGTTTGTAGCTGGCAGGGAACCTTTCAATGTCTTCATTTCCTCACTGTCTTGGCAGAGGAGAACTGCTGTCTCTGGGAAGAAAGTCTCAGGGGTCAGGAGCCACTGGGAGACTGGAGTTCTCTGTACTGAGTGGGAATGGAGGGCTGTCCATTTGTGCTTTGGTTCTCTGTGGATGTGATCACTTTCAGAACGTGCTGCAGGACACATCTGGGTTCTTGCCCTCACCTCCACCATTAACACAGCACAGACTTTCTGGTTGACTCAAACTGTGAGGATCTGACTCAGGTCAATGCAGTTGACTTGGGGGCTTATTGGTAGTTTAAAATTGTTTATTTAGTTATTGTTACATGTAAGGGTGTTTTGCCTGGTTGTATAACTGTGCACCATCTGTGTGCAGTGCCTGACGGTGCCAGGAGAGGGCGTTGGATCCCCTGGAACTGGAGTTACAGATGGTTGTGAGCTGCCATGTGGGTGCTGGGAACTGAACCACGGTCCTCTGGAAGAGCAGCCAGTGCTCTAACTGTGGCTCCACCTCTCTTCTCTCACTGACAGTTTAGTAAGCAGAACAGAGCTGACCTAGGGATCCTGGAACTCACTGAGACTGAATGGACACAGAAATGAAGTGCTCTCTGCATTCCCATGATGGAAGAGAGGTGACTTCAAGTTGTTCTTGTTTACAGACATCTGCCCACTTCAGAAGATGTGTGCCAACCGGGTCCCAGACCTAGAGCTCAAAGGCAGCACCTGTGCCCACACCCTCCTACTGACCCCTTCATGCAGAACCTTATCCCAGACAAAGCCCTCAGAAGGGCACACCCATCACTAAGTCCCATCCATGTCTCCCTGCCCAATCCCCGAACTCTCCCACTGCACCCCTGTCTAGACAGGCTTCCATTGCAAGAAAACTGCAGAAAATGAGTGCAAACAATGCTAAAAATCAGACACTACGAGTTATAGAAATAGCATCTGGATATTGGGGGAATGTATCTAGTAAACACAAAAATCTGAATTCATGTGTTTAATAAGGAATATAATGAATTAAAATATTAAAATTTTAGGTGACTGAAAAAGATTTCTATGTTCTTAAGGATAAACATAATGCATATTTAAGGCATTCAACATCTATATGAATTTTTATAAAGTTGAGGCTATTTTCTAGGAATTAATATTGAGTGATTGTAAACACACACACGCACAAAACCACACAGACTCACACAAGTCTAAGGCTAGAGTGATTATGTAAGATAATTAGCCTTCCCCACTACCACATTGCTTAATTTTTTTCAGGGTTCTGGTTTTTTTAATTGTCTTATATGGAGACAATGTTTTTATTTGTTATTTTATCTATAACAGTGATAATAATTATGGCTCTGTAATAAAGAGTTAATTCTAAGGACGGGGTCAAGACAACAGAGTGACTTTGCAGTGTAGCTGGGCCCTCTGCTCTCTCCCCACCCCTCACTCCCCATCCAGTGTGTCGTCCCCACCAAGGAAGCAGAAGTAAACCTCAGAAGCTAACCGGGATCATTGCCAAGAGCCTCAGCTGAAGCTATGCTGATGTGAAACCGGCTGGCACTGGACGCATTCTCTTCAACCAATGAGGAGCAGGTGTGGGCAGCGTCACTTGTCTCCGGAAGAACAGGATGCTGGAACTCACAGAAACAGGGCCACAGTATAGACAAAGGCAGCCATGTCACAGAGCCAGCAAAAGCTGGTGAATAGGAAATTTCTAACAAAACTTTCTAATGTGTTCAGTGATATCATGCAAAGCTGAAGCCCTGGCCCAGGGTCCAGATAGAAATTGATATCAAATAAGTGAAATTCCATAATTAACAGCTTAAAACTGAAAACCAATAGTAATGATAAACAGGCCTTAAATTATGTAAAAATTAACTAAGTATATTCATCCCAGTCCTGCCTCCTTCAGCAAAGCAGCAGAATGCTAACGCCGACATCATCCACTGCATCCTTAGCGTCAGAGTCAGGCGAGGTAGCTGTAGGGGCTGCAATTCCACATCTCAGAGGCTGAAGCAGGAGGTTTCACATTTGGGGCCAGCCTGGTGAGGTTGTTGCTTTTGTTTTTGTTACATCATCAGACCCCTAATAAATCCAACATGGGAATCTCACCCCACCACTCCATAGAAGGTCTGTATAGATTTGGTTGTCTTTTTGTTTTGTTTTGTTTTTCAGGACAGGGCTTCTCTGTGTAGCCGTGGTTACACTGGAACTCACTCTGCAGACCAGGCTGGCCTCAAACTCACAGAGATCCTTGTGCTACCTGCCTCCTGAGTGCTGGGATTAAAGGTGTGTGCCACCACTGCCCTTCTGGTCATTCTCTATGCAGCAAAACCTGATGAATAAGCCTCATGTGTCTCCAATAGCCAGAAATCAAAGAAAAACAAATGCAGTAAAAACTTTAAAATGTTGTTTTCTCATTGCTTAGTTTGTAAACTAGGCCTAGTCTTATGCATCTTCATGAAATTTTTTTGTTTGATTACATCTGAACAGCTATTAAAAACACTACCCAGTAAGTTTTGATAAATAATTACACTCATAACTCACACCCCTATCAAGATAAGGTTTTCTAGACACATATAAAAATCATATGTATAGAAATCTCAGTTGTTGTCAGTATCTTTCCTGTACAACCATCAACTGAATCAGCACATTCATCTGCACAAAGACACTGTTACAATAGCCCGATGGTTGGTCAGCTCTAGAGACCCCAGTAAGGGGTGGAGTAGGGGTGGCTGATGTGATCCGGGGTGGAGGCAGGTCTAATACTGAGGGTAATGGGATGTACCTGCAGATTGCCAAGGTTGTCCCACTTTTCCCTTCAAGGGGTGGGTGGATGTCAAGTGTGGGATCAGGGAGCTTGGTCGTCAGCTCTGGCTGGAAACCCCCACCCACCACTGAGTGGGAAGAAGATGATATGATGCTGGTTCTCATTACAGCTGGGAAGTGAAATCTCTGGGGAAGAAGGAAGGAGAGAAACAGAGGGTGAGTGAGCTCATCTATAGCCTTCTATCAGCAGGAAGTGCAGGAATGGTACAGGGAAATGAAACCCATCGGTCCCGTGAGGCAATCACCTCGTTCAGTCTCTGTAACAACCCTGCAAGTCCCGCTACACAGTGTGAAGTTCATAGGAAGAGGAGAAGCACATCCTGACATCTGTAAACATGGTGTGGTGGCTCACGCTGGTGATCCCTGCCTGTGGGAAGATTACTGGGAGTTCAGGGTGATTCAGGGCTACAGAGTTAGACTGTGTCTCAAGGGAAAAGGAAAAGCAATGAAGACATTTATAGTGTTTTTCCTCTTGTCATATAAATTCATTTTTAATGTGTTGATGCTGTAAACATTTCAGGGCAATGGCTTCACAAGTGTGGCTGGGATCAGCAAATCTCATTTCTAGGACTCCAGAGCCCTGTAAATGAGCTATGATGATGTAGAGAGCTACAACAGTTTTTCGTTTGTTTGTTTTTTAAAGCAAGAATACAGCTTTGGCTTTGTAAAAGCTGGCAACGTTGTTTTACTATGTATAAGTCCACAAGAACAATGAAGATTTTAAATAAACAAATAAATAACTATAAAGCTTTTTAAACTGTATCTCTATATGCTGGAGAGGTAGTCAGTAGGTAGAGTGCTTGTCTAGAATACAGGAAGCCCTGGGTTCGATTCCCCAGCATCGCATGAACCAAGAGTGTTAGCACACATCTGCCAGCCCAGCATTGGGGAGGGGAGGGGAAGAGAATCAGAACTTGAAGGTTGACCTTGACTACATAGGGAGTTTGATGTTATTCTAGGACACCCTGTCTAAACAACAAAAACCTAGGGAAATGAGTGTGTTTCAAGTCAACTAAAGGACCAGATGGGGACAAAGAAGAACCAACAACACAATGATTGCACAGGGTATTACGGGGGCGTGTCACAGGGAGAGTCCTGTCAGCCTTAAGAAATGAACACAATACACAGAGTAGAACCAGCCGGCAAAGGTAATGAACTGTGTAGCTGCAGACCATGGGAATCAGCCAGGAATCAGCCAAGATCCCAGGGTAGTTGTAAGGCGAGGGTGTCACAGGAGGAACGGAGGGTTTGAATTTACTGAGTGACCAATATTCTCATAATTGTGCTAGAAAATATAACTTGAAGAGTAGAGAAAGATAAGCCTTCTGAGATGGGGCATTCCTCCCTTCCTCCCTTCCTCTTCCTCCCCATTTCCCGTGCTTTCTTTTTTCCCCAAAGGAGCCCCCACGGCCCCCACCCTCAAATACAAAATCCAACTCCTGGAGCTCAGTTCTGTCTAGTTAGTTCCTATTTGGGAAAGTAGTCCAGCATTTTCTGCACTGACACATTTAAGAAAGAAAAACATTTTTGGAAACTCCCCTCAAGATAGCAGGTTTTCTTCGACCAATAGGAATAGAGAGAGAAGCAGCATCACTTGTCTCCAGCAGATGTGACTGCTATGAAGGTCTGAGCTGGTGCAGGTCTTGAGGACAGGTGTGCAGGAGAGGGAGGTGGGCAGGCAGTGGGGGAATCGCTGACCAACTGGTGTAGCGGGGAAGGAAGATCTGTGGGGCCGAAAGACAGGAGACCACAGCTTTGGTTGCAAAGACCAGCAGAGAGGGAGGATGTCATGTGTGATATTAGCTGGGGTGGAAAGGACAGGGGACATTCTTCATGCATTTGTGGGAAGTCCCTGGTTGGTGTCAGGGGAAGGAAGTGACTGTGATGTCAGTGTCCCTGCTAGGGAAGCATTGGCACCTGGGTGGATGAGGTGGGAACTGGAAAAGTCCATGGTCACACCAGACTGTCCTGGGACAAGGTGAGGGGAAGTTGTGTTACCAGGGACCAGCCCTGCCTGCGCTCCCATCCAGGCTAATCACCACAAGAAGTCTTTATTGTATTTTTGTTATGTGTTGGTTCTTTAGCACCTATGACTCTTCCTGGTGCTGAATAAATATTTTTAATTAACTGAGAATGATACTAAGAATTAATGGTCTTCAGTGACCCAAGAAAATATTTTTTATAGTTCAAACACATTTCTTTTTAAACCTAAATTATATATATATATATTACACATATATATGTATATATATTCATTATTTTGGGGGATGAAGTGATGGCTCAATGGTTAAGAGCACAGGCTGTTCTTCTAGGGGATCTGGGTGTGATTTCAGGAACCCACAATGCAGCTCACAACCATCTGCAGCTCCAGTGCCAGGAGATTCAACCCTCTGTTTGTGTCTATAATAAAATCAGTGGGTTGAATTATGTGATCCAGGTGGATCCAAAAAATACAAGGTAAATATTAGCAAACACTAATTTTTAAATTATATTGCTATTGGTCATTTCAGCAACTAAAAAGTACTACAAAAAAAAGGAAAGGTCTAAAAACCAAATTCAATAAAAATTTAAATTAATTGCACTATGTCCTTGCAATGAGTGATCAAAAATGGAATTAAGAAAATGACTCCACTTACAATGGTTGCAAAGAAATGCAATACTAATAAGTAAATTTAACAAAGGAAATGTTACTCTAATTATCACTCTAAGAACTACAGGATGCTATTAAGAGAAGGTAAAATCAAAATAAACAGAAAGACACCCCATTATCATGGACTGAAAGAGTTTGCATTGGTAAGATGGCAACAATCCAATTGATCTGTTATCCATGTAACCTCCAGCAGAGTCTCAAATGAATCCTCAGTAGGTATAAAGCTAACTCTAAAGTTCACAGAAAAAAATGCAAGATACAAAACAGCAAAGTAACCTTGTAAAAACTCATCCTACTATAGTGGCCTTCGCAGCAATCACAGTGCTAATCTACACTTTCCCACACCATTGTTTATGAATAGTTCTGTTCTCGTGTTTTTCTGTCTTGTGTGAAGATTGTTGGTTGAACAAGGGACATACAGCTATCTGAACTTTACTCTGAGAACCTCAGAAAAGAAATAATCTGATGTTAGCAAGGGGGCTGCCCAGGTGTGGGGAGTGGCTATTTGGCAAGATTGTATTTGATTGGGGAAGATAGTGACATAAACGTCTGCATAAACCACATCTCTATGAGCCATGGCATTGTCTTAATTACTTTTCTTCCCAGTTAGTAGGGAAGGCAGAGAGGAGCTAAGCTTTGTGGCCTTGAGACTCCTTAGTTCAGGGTATTTGTATGTGGAGCAGAAATCCTGCCACCACCTGCTGGAGCCGCATCAACTGTTACACAGAGATGAGGGGCTGGAGAGAGGGCTCAGGGGTTAAGAGCACTTACGGTTCTCGCAGAGGACCTGAGTTCAGTTCCCGCACCCTCGTTGGTGCTACTGCACTAATTGCCTGCAGCTCCAGGTCCATGGTCCAGTGTCTCTTCTGGACTCTGGGCACCCGTATGCACACACCCACACACAGAGACACACAAGTACACGTAAGTAAACAGAGAAATACTCTTCACACACCTCACACAGAGTGCACTGTGGGCTGAGCACATCTGCCCACTATCCCAGTTTACATTATAGAGTAAGTGTGTCTGCTCTGAGGTTTCTGATAAAAGGAATCACATAGCATATATTTCCCTTAAAAGACTTAATTGTTTTTATTTACGTGTATGTGTTTGTGTCTACATGACTTTATCTGCACCACACACATAGCGGTGCCAAGCGAGGCCAGAGGGTGCCCTGGAGCTGGAGTTCCAGACAGTTGTGGCCCCGTGTGGGTGCTGGGAAGGCCCAAGTCCTCTGCAGCAGCAGTCAGTGCTCTTAACCCCTGAGCCAGCTCTCTCAGAGCTTGTCTTCTTGTGCCTAACATTTTTTTTTCTTTTGTGTGTGTTCATCTTTGCTTTTATTTTTAAAATTTATTCCTTAAATTTATTTATTTGTATGTGTGTGTGCCAATTTTTCTACATGTGCACATGTGTGTGCCTTGCCCTCGGAGGTCAGAAGAGGACGTCAAATCCCAGCAGCCACATGGCAGCTCACAACCACCTGGGACTCCAGCTGCAGGGGACCTGACTTACCACAGCTTGCTTGTCCCCCCTTTTCTCCACAGGACACTTTCCTATGGAGCTGCCTGCAAGTTGTGCAGGGGACTTCATGGATGCCGCTTACATGCTGCAGTGGGCCGTGTGTATGTGTGTGTGTGTGTGTGTGTGTGTGTGTGTCTGTGTGTGTCTGTGTGTATCTGTGTGTCTGCCTGCTACCTCTGGGTCACTGTGTGCTTGTAAGCAACTCCTCTCCTGTGATCCTATCAGTAATCCCAAGAAACTTGTTGCTTCCCCTAGCTTGATTTGGGTGGAATCATCTCATTGTGTGTAGTCTGTGTCCTCTTGAAGAACAGTCATTTGCTCAGGTCTCTGCAGGAGGTCATCCACCATCTAATAAGGTCTGTTAACACCTCCAGGCAAAGATCAGCAGAGAAATCAAAGAGAAAGCTCACCGGGGGAAACATGGGGCCTCTCTGGATAGCAAAGGCAGTAAAGCCAGTGGAGATATACACTGGGAAAGCTGTTGCAAGAAATTTCCTTACCCAGATGTGGAGGTGAACCAGCATGTCTGAGGGCCACTGGGCAGGTGGTCTTCAGAAGGGCAGATGGGAACTTGTGCTGGCAGAGGTGACAGTGACTTCCCTTCTTCAAATGAGCCTTGGCTGGCTCTTAAGACTTCCCAGCTGTGGTTGCTCATCCCGACTGTTCGGCATTGTCTCCCTTAACATCAGCTGATTACAGAATTAATCACACTGCGGAATACCTTCACAGATACCTGGGTGGGTATTTGATTGAACAACAGGGGACTGTAACCTAGGCACTAGGCACTAAATCTGGTCCCTACATTATCTAAAGAGAATTTTTCCCTCATTCTATCAACAAGAGGGGCAAAAAGGAAAAATCTGTGATACCTTAATAAATTTTCCCAGAAGGAGGCAAGCCCACAGTGAGACTGAGGCTGAAGCAGCACCTAGTTCATTGTGTCCCGGAAGGAGCTGGTGAGCCCTGTCTCACCCCTCCACAGTCTCGGCCTCTGTGAAGACCATGGGCTCATACACTAGTCTCACAAGGACAGAAGAGCTGGTCCTGAGTGATCACGAGTTTGTGACCTCCACAGAATGCAGAAAACCCAGTCTTCTATAAAGAATAGAACATCTAATGGTTGCCGTGACGTTATCCTCAGTTCCTCACACTTATCTGAAATAGTCACATAAAAGGGTAACAAATTTGGAAACCCCAGTAGTTTAGGGAACAACAATATTTTGTAAGTTACAAGAACGCCTTTCAGCATTTGACTAAATATTGTTACATTTAAAAATATTTTAAGAGTAATAGAGCTAGCCAGAACTTCGCTTTGTGTGTTCAGTGTCCCTAAACTTCCTTTAGATGTGGTCAGTGCATCATACACAGAGCACAATGATTACTCAAAAGATGGGGGAAATCTGGATAAACATCTTGCATTCCTGATGAAGGCTGTGGAAACACCAGGGGTTCTGAGCAAAGACCTTCCCCACCCAGATTTACAGAAGTAGAAAGAGCAAAGGCATTGACTGGCCACCGTCTGGGGGACCCTTTGAGTAGGTGGTCAACTCACAATTTGGAATGTTCTGTACACACTATGAAAAGAAATAAGGAAAAAAAAACAGCTAACTCACATATGCAAGCCTGAGATAGTGGCTGGGTGTTGGGGTTGGAGAAGCTACAGGAAAGACTCCTGGACAGTTCAGCCCAGAAAATTCTAAATAACATCATTATTATCGTTCACCTATCCATGAGGCTTTTCAGAAATCCCTTCCTCTCTTGCCAGTCGTGCACATATGCACAAGAGAAAGTCTGACTGAACCCCCCTCCTTCCCAGGGCATTCCTTCAGGTGCATGCTAAGCAAAGGCTGCTGCAGAACGGGAGTTTCCCTTTGCCTCCTCCAGGCCTCTCAGTACAAGCTCTGCACCTGGAGACTGCGACGTCATCACGATGGAATTTTCTGATTGGTTCTGGCGGGGCTTGGTTTGGTGTCAGACCTGCTAGGCTGTATCCTCAGAATCTCTTGAGGACTCAGAACTGCAGCAGCTGAGACAACCCCGGGAAGAGGATGACGCCCAGCAGAGCTCTGGTTCTGGGGACCCTCGCCCTGACCACCATGCTCAGCCCCTGTGGGGGTGAAGATGACATTAAGGGTGAGTTGCACGGCTGAGGGACGCCTGGAACCGGGAAATGGGAAATCAAAAGAAGAAGAAAATACAAATTGGCTAAAATATAAATCCTCAATATTGGGTGATTTAACAACTGTGTGGCCCCGTTTGTCTTCAGGAGGCTCTGTTGCCAGGCTGTGCTCACCAAGCCATGATTCTAGTAGTGGGCCCAGTGAGGGAAGTGTGGAGGGCTCTGTGTTGGTGGGGTTGACTCTAAACTTGGGGGTGTTTCCACGAATGGATGATTTTTCATTACTGAAAATCCATAAACTATTACTCTCAAATTTCTCTGTGAGTTTCTGGAGCCTTTCGTACCCATCTCCTGGAATGTATCCTAAGGAAATGAGTTCCGTGAATCATGTATACAGATCTACAGAAAACACTTCCCTTGTGCTGGGGTCTATACTCTTCATGCTAGGAACTGGCCCTGGTGGGAGGTGAGAGAAGGGGCCACCATCCTACAGGACAGTCCTCCTGAATCTTGGTTTCCTCAGGTGTCCTCACAAGTGACCAAAGCAAAAAGTACGTAGATGTGCTTTAAAAACAGTGAAAAGCAGGCTGGGCCTGGGTGTGATCACCAGTAACTCAGTGCTTAGGTGCTGAAGCAGGAGGGCTGTGAGTTCAAGGACAGCCTGGACTACATAGTGATGACTATGTAGTAAAGTCGTTAGTAAATGACTTTAAATCAATTTTCCCCTGTCCCCCTTCCAAATATAGTTTCATATTTTTGTAACAAGTAAGGAATGTGGGCCTGTCCTATATGTCATCTAATGAAGTTCTACAACAGCAACAACATAGACCAGCACAGGATACAGGGGCCTGTCCCCCATGGCCTGTGTTGCCCACCTCTCTCCACTCTCTGCATAATTTCTTGTCCCCTTCTAAGGACCCCTTTTCAGTTTAGAAAAAAAATGTGAAGTTTCAAGGTCTAAGAAATGCTTTGATTTTAACTCAGCCTATATTTGTCTTATATAGTAAAAATGACTTTCAATATTTTTATCAAGGAAGAAATCCAAAGCAAAACACTTGGGTGCCCAGGTCCTAAGGCAGAACCGCTCACTGCTGACCCTGACTTTCACATCTATTCATTAGTAAATGCCTTTAAATGCCATTTTTCTTATTTATTCCCACTCTAGACACAATTTCATATTTTTGTAACAAAGTAAGGAATATAGACTGCCTATTCTATTACTCCTTCTAATGGTAACAACGACACAGGCAAGCACAAGATCCACAGCCTGAGGACGCTGTGCCTGTGATCTGAGAGCTGTCAGTCATTCCCAAGTCTCCAAGGGCTTCAAAAATATCAATAATAATTCAATGCTCCCCTGTGTAAATCACTTTCTAAGATAATATTTGGGTGCTAAAATATATAAAACCTGCTGCCTGTGCCTAGGAAGTGTCTGTCCTGCCCCTGGAAAGTGTCTGTCCTGCCCCTACGGAGTGTGCAGACTAATGAGGAAAGCAGACCAAGGTCAGGAAGCAGAAAAATCATTGCTGAGGACAGTGGACCCCGGTGAGGTCAAAACTGCAATGACAGGAAGCAGTGAGGTGTCCTCAGCAATGCTTATGGCCCAGGACAGGCACCTGCTGAAGTGAAGGCCGTGTACATCCATATTTGGAGAAGGAGTCAAAAACATTTATTGATAATGGATAAGTAAGCTTTGAGGGGGCAGTGGTGTGTGTGTGTGTGCGTGCGTGCGTGCATGCGTGCGTGTGTGTGTGTGTGTGTGTGTGTGTGAGGGGAGTGGCCGGGGGGCTGATGATACCAACCAAGATGGCCACACTGGAAAGGGAAAAGCCAGAGGAACTGGAAGTCTATTAATTAAAACCGAGCAGAAACTATCAGAATAAAGTTTCAGCAAATAGAAAAACAAAAACAACCTTAATTTCAATGAGAAAAAGAGGCCCCTGCAAATAGCAGGACCTTGAGAGGATGGTGACTTGATTGGCAGTTGCTTGTGCAGAACACTCGACTGTAACCTGCCCACAGCCCCTCACAGCACAGTACACACACTCTATCTACTGACCCAACTCTCCTGTTAACCAACAAGCATACTGATCACTTGCTGACCAGGCTTGGCTGGGCAGTTGCTCCTTACATAGTATCATGGCTGAGATTTGTTGAAATCCAATAAATGAAGAATAAAAAAAAAATCTAAAATCTATGCCTTGACATTGCCTATTTGACATATTTTGGGTAGAATTGCTTTCCTCTTCCATTCAGTTGTGAGTTGCTTGGTATAAGGCTGTCATGTACCAGACACTGGTAGAGGCGCTCAGGACAGCAGAAATAAAACACGTGACATTCCACCATTGTGTAGCACGTGTCATAGAGGGAAAGACTGGACTGTAACCAGCACTGAGGGGGTAGGAATGAGTGGGTGATGAAAAGTATCAAAAATGAAGCTCATGGCATTTTCTCATTCTGTTTAATAACATCCTTTTTTCTTCCTGTTTTCCTTTTTTCCATTTTCCTGCTATCTACCTGAATTCATCAGTTGACCATGTTGGCATCTATGGTATAACTACCTATCAGTCTTATGGACCCAATGGCCAGTTCACATTTGAATTTGATGGTGATGAGGAGTTATATGTGGACTTGGATAAGAAGGAGACAGTCTGGAAGCTTCCTGAGTTTGGTCAACTGATAACCTTTGATCCACAAGGTGGACTACGAAATATAGCTACAACAAAATACAACTTGGAAGTCCTGACTAAGAGGTCCAATTCTACCCCAGCTACCAATGGTACGTGCTCAGCACCCTGCTCCTCCCTCCCTTCCCTGGTGGGGAATGCGATCCACTCCTCTATTAAACTCCCTCCTTTCCAAGGCATGCCCAATCTCCTCATCCCCAAACCCTCATCCTCTCTCTTCTTTCAAATTACATATTCCATGTAATATAAAGCTCTTTGTTTCCACAATGCACTCCTCGAATCTTTCCCAAAGACCCCAACAGACATCCTAACACCCTAGAGAGAAGGACACAGGCTCTAAGCAGAAGGGAAGCTCGAGTTCCTTGACCATCGTGTGGGCGAGTCTTGGAGGGGGGCCTCCCTCACCAGACAGAGCAGAACATCAGGGAGAGAAACTCCCATCAGTTACTCATAAACAGGCTGTTTTCTTTCCAGAGGTTCCTGAGGTGACCGTGTTCCCCAAGTCCCCTGTTCTGCTGGGTCAGCCCAACACCCTCATCTGCTTTGTGGACAAGATCTTCCCTCCTGTGGTCAACATCACGTGGTTGAAAAACAGCAAGTCAGTCACAGAGACTGTTTATGAGACCAGCTTCATCTCCAACAGCGACCATTCCTTCCAAAAGATGTCTTACCTCACCTTCATCCCTTCTGACGATGACGTCTATGACTGCAAGGTGGAGCACTGGGGCCTGGAGGAGCCGGCGCTGAAACACTGGGGTACGTGTGGGTTCTCCCTGCTTCTGCACCAGCGCTGAAACACTGGGGTACGTGTGGGTTCTCCCTGCTTCTGCACCAGTGCTGAAACACTGGGGTACGTGTGGGTTCTCCCTGCTTCTGCACTGGTGCTGAAACACTGGGGTACGTGTGGGTTCTCCCTGCTTCTGCACCGGTGCTGAAACACGGGTACGTGTGGGTTCCACCTGCTTCTGCACCAGCGCTGCAACACTGGGGTACGTGTGGGTTCTTCCTGCTTCTGCATGTTCTTGTTCTTTGTCAGTTCTAGAACAGCCTAACTTCTGGCTCTGGTGTCCAAACTCATTTTCCATTCTTAAAGAGTTTCTATGGTAGACTTCATGTTCTTCCCTAAGCCCAGCCCCAAAGTCTGTGTGGATTGACTTCCATCCTCACAAGAGCCCTTTTATATACACTTGTATGAACACACTACCTTCTGTCTCCAAAACTCAACTTTCCCAGAACCTGAAGTTCCAGCCCCCATGTCAGAGCTGACGGAGACTGTGGTCTGTGCCCTGGGGTTGTCTGTGGGCATCGTGGGCATTGTGGTGGGCACCATCTTCATCATCCAAGGCCTGCGGTCAGGTGGCTCCTCCAGACACCCAGGGCCCTTATGAGCCCCACCCTGGAGAGGAAGGTGAGGGTCTATGTTAGTGTGAGCTGAAGCCACCACACGGGTGGAGCAAGGGAAGGGAAGACGGGTGAAAATATGGTTGGAACATTGCTGGAGAATTGTGCAGTGGTGTGATCACAGCTCAGGACCTCGGGAACACATCCCTCTCCTGTGTTTTGTTGCAGGTGTCTGGTCCTCTCAGGACAGAAGTGGTGTGCTGGATGACCTGGCACAGTGTGCTTCCTGACCCAATTCATCATGCTCTTTGCCTTCCCCAAGTGTCCCCCCATCTTGCTTTTCTCTTGGTCCTGAGGCTGACCCCCTCACAGCTCACATGCCCTTGGAATTCCCCACTTTCCTAAGTTTTGTCTTTCAGCGTCTTTCATATCACATCTACTGTAGATTCTCAGTGACCCTGACTCAGTAGCTCCACAAAACCAATAAATCACCTTTTGTAAGTCAGTGTTGGTTTTTGTTTTGTTTGCGTTTTTATTGTCTTTCCTTTGGGAGCTTACTGGAGCCAGGGCCGTATAATCCTATGACAGTGACTCAGAAACAACCAAATACAGCCCTGGAATGCTCAGGAATCTTAGCCAATGTTGAACTTTCTCTCTCTTCTTTTTGTTCCAAGCCCTGACCACTGCCATCTGTCTCTGGGAGGCACCAGGTGGGCAGGATATGAAATATGCCTCTGTGTACCCTTGCTGTAAGAAAATGTCAAGGCACAGGGCACACACCAGTAATCCAGCACCCCAGTGACAGAGCAGTGTAAGGCCAATCTTGTCTACATAAGGTGTAGGCAGAAGCTACTTGTTCATTCCCAGCCACCCAGACCTGAAATAATCACACAGACGCTGTATTAATTAAATCACTGCTTGGCCAATATCTTAGCATCTTTCTAGCTAGCTTTTATATCTTTTTTTTTATAAAAAAAAAAAGATTTATTTATTTATTATGTATACAACATTCTGCCTCCATGTATGCCTGCAGGCCAGAGGAGGGCGCCAGGTCTCATTACAGATGGTTGTGAGCCACCATGTGGTTGCTGGGTAGCTTTTATATCTTAAACTAACCCATTTCTGTTAATCTGTGCATCGCCATATGGCTGTGGCTTACATGGTAAAGTTCCGACAGTGTCTGGTGTCTGTTTCCTGTGGCAGCTACATGGAGTCTTCCTGAGTCACCTACTTTTCTCCTCTATCTCTGCTTGGAATTCCCTCCTTGCTCTATTTTGCCCTGCTAGAAACCCAAAGAAGCTTCTTTATTAACCAATGGTATACAGAGGAGAACCTCACATCAACAAAGCAAGTCACAGCTATATAGCTATATAGACAGATCCTGTAATGTATATGTATATATGTATACATATGTATGTATACATACATATATATTCATATATATGAAAAAAGAAAGCTACATTTATTTTAGATAAGCTTTAATGAAAAGAACTTTGAATCTCAAAGGTGACAAAAGTTTTTTAAAATGTTATCAAAAGCTAAAATTGTTCTTGAAACTTTTTGGAATCATCCAGGTAACACACTTCTTGATGTGTCTGTGAGGGTATTTCCAGAGACATTTAGGTGAGGTGTTGTTGTAAATAGTGCGGGGGGGGCCCCTTGTTCCGTCCCATCTGGCTAGCTTAACCCCTGAAATAATGACACAGAAATTGTATTAAATAAATTACTGCCTGGTCCATTAGCTCTAGCCTCTTATTGACTAACTCTCCCATATTAGTTTAACCCATTTCTAATAATGTGTATCACCACTTGACTGTGGCTTACTGGCATGAGTCTAATCAGGATCAGTCTCGGGCAGGAGAATCATGGCGTCTCTCTCTGACTCTCCTTCTTCCTCCCAGAATTCTGTTCTGTCTACTCCACCAACCTAAGGGCTGCCCTATCAAAAGGCCAAGGTAGTTTTCTTTATTCAACCAATGAAAGCAACACATAGAAAGAAGTACCTCCTACACCAAGGTGTTACGAACCACCCTGAATATAGGCAGCAGAGTCTTGTGTGCTGGGCCAAAGGAGAAAGTAAGCCAGCTTTCCCCTCTCTCTGCATCCTAGCAGTGAATGCAATGTGACCAACCACCTCATGTTCCCCCTGCCTCCCTTCCATGATGGACTGTCTCCCCCTAACTGTAAGCCAAAGTAAGCTCTCCCTCTTTCCTTTCTCCCTTCCTCCCTTCCCTCCTCTCACTCTCCCTCTGTTCCTTCCTGTAACCCTCTTGCTGCATTTGATTAACTGTGAAGCTGTGATTCTTTGCCTATCTAAAACACCTGATGGTCTAATAAAGAGATGAACAACCAATACTTAGACAGGAGAAAGAATAGGTGGGACTGGCAGGCAGAGAGAATAAATAGAAGAAGAAATATGGGAGGAAAGAAAGAAGTAGTCCAGAGAAGAAGGAGGACATCGGGGTAGCCACCCAGCTACACAGCAATCCCTGGAGTAAGAGTAATATTTACATAAGTAAGAGAACAGGAAATGCCCAGAGGTAGATGGGGATAATGTAAGTTAAGAAAAGTTGCAAAAAAAAACAAAGCAAGCTAAAGCCAAACATTTATAACTAAGAATAAGCCTCTGTGTGATTCTTTTGGGAGCTGGATTGCAGGCCCCCAAAAGAGCCAAAAAAGCAAAAACATTATTCTATTACACCAGCCCTCCCTCCCTCCCCTCCTCTCACCTTCCCTCCCTTATTTCCTCCCTTCCCTCTTCACTCTCTTCCTCCTGCTGACCCTCCCTCCCTCTCTTTCTCTCTCCCTCCCTCCCTAAGAAGCTACTGTCAGGTATTTGTCACAACAAAAAGAGAAGCAACTCCTACAATGATAGAGTTTACTCTCCAAGTTGAGATGACAGGATCCTATTGGTCCACAGATGGGTATGTGGCCCATTGTTAACCAAACTTTGTTTTTGCAGTGCATGGCTATGACTGTATTTTAGACTTTCATAAATATACAGATGTCTATTAAAATAATATGTGGTATAAAAAGCTTTAAGTTTATGAAGATGATGAGGCTCATTTCCTCTCTTCTCATAATAAGATAAAAATTTCCAAGGCAGGAAAGGAAATGGTTACAAAAGCATCAGAAAGGACAATCATGTAAATACCTGAAATGGAGCAAATATGTGTTCTCCACTTCAGACTAGACCCAGTAGGTACAAAGGAAGTAACAGAAACCACAAACTTCCAGGGCCCAGAGAGAGGTATGGGTGCCTTCACCTCCTTAGTGAGGCTGGGAGAAATGCTGCATAGATTTTCCTGCACCACAAAAGGCTGCAGGAGGCAGTGGGGAGAATGTAGCTGCCTCTAGGCAGACTAGGCCAAGTGGGGCTCACTGAATTCTCTGTCCTAGGAGCAACAGAACACCTCACCCCCGGCCCTGTGCCCTTCATTCCTCCCAGTGAATTTGAGTATATTACCTAATATTTCTTAGTCATATCTCATTTATAATTTGGGAATTATTATAGTTCATTGCAGTTATTGGTAACATCTCAACATTCCATATTTATATCCATTATTACATTATCAAAAGGAATGAACTGTACTATAAAATGAAAGCAGAAAGCATATCTGGTGGGGAGGAAGGGAACTGTTGGGGAGGAGTCCCTTTGTTCTGTCCTGGCTGCCTGGCTAGCTTACACCCAAAATAATCACACAAAAACTACATTAATTAAAACACTGCTTGGCCATTAACTCTAGCCTCCTATTGGCCAACTCTCACATCTTGATTTAACACATTTCTATTAATCTGTGTTCACCACAAGGTCATGGCTTACCAGGAAAGATTTAGCATGTCTGACCTGGTGTCTCCATGGCGGCTCTCTGACTCTGCTTTCTTCCTCCTAGAATTCAGTTCTGTCTCCCCACCTACCTAAGTTCTGCCCTATCATCAGACCCAAAGCAGTTTCTTTATAAACCAATGAAAGCAACACAAATACAGAAGGACCTCCTATACCAGGGAACAAGTTAGGGAGAGGGTGAGAAAGGTAGAGGAGGGAACAAACAAAAGCAAGGTCCGCTTGATGTGACTGTGTGAGACGGCCATGATGTCATTATTTATATCCTAAAATGAGTTTGAATCCTCAGATACGTGTGTTTCATTGGGACTACCCACAGAGGTCAGGGAATTCATTTCTGACCATGCAAGAAACTTCCAAAGAAGGGAGAAAAAATGATGTGGAATAAAATGGGATGGGGAATAGTGGAATAAAAAGGGTTAAATGGGATGAATATGGGAGAACAGAGTGGAGGAGGGAATGTGGGGAAGAATAAATAACACTATAGACCTTCCAAAAGAGTCATATGGAACCTACTACTGTAGAAGCTTCTTAAACACACACACACGCACACACACACACACACACACACACACACACACACACACACAAAGAGTTAATATGAAGTCACCCAGAACAGGGTTATAATGCCTATGAGATACCACAGTCTAACATTAAACTAGACTGTCTGGTTAGGTTTTTGCCGCTCTAGTGACGGTATGTTCCCTTCTGTGACCTGTCAGCTTTTAGTCAAACCATTTCCTATGTGACAGCTCTATCTATTTAGGGAAGGGATGGGCAAGATTCAAGAAAGAAAAGTCACCTGTGAGGTAGAAGAAAATAATTTAAAAATCAGATAGAAATTATTAAGCCCAGTGAATCTAAACATGAAAGTGCATATCAGAGAGCAAAGATTTATAGGGCAGAGAAACAGCTGTTTGATACTGTAATGACTGACACTTGTCATTCACTTGTCCAAATCCTCAGAATGCACCAACATCACAAGAGAATCATGGGGATGGAGAAACAGTGGCTCAGAACACTGGCTGTTCTTGGAGAGGACCCAGGGTCAGTTCCCAACAAAATGTGACCTGTTTTATGAGATTAAAAGCTCTCTTCTGGCCCCCTTGGGCACTGCAACACACAATGCATAGACATACATGTAGACAGGACACCTGTACACATAAAATTAATATTTTAAGTGAATTATAAACTATATTTAGAATAATAGTGATGTGTTAACATAGGTTTATTAGCTGTAACAAATATACTACTTGAGTGGAATTACTAAAGAATCATACCAAGTGTTTTTATAAATTAAGCTTTCTTATTCTGGTGAATTTCCTACATAGATACAATGAAATATGATCATATACACCCATCACTTCCCCTTCTTACTTTAAACGGAGACTGCTCTTTTGTTCCTGCCCACCCAGACCAAATAGTCACACAGAAACTATATTTATTACAATACTGTTTGGCCTATTAGCTTAGGCTCATTAACTAACTCTTACATCTAATATTAACCCATTTCTATTAATCTATGTATCACCACAAGGCTATGGTCTACCAGAATGATTACAGTGTCCTTTTTTGGCAGCTACATGGTATCTCTTTGACTCCAACTACTCTCTTTCTATATCTCTGTTCTGATTTCCTGCCTGGCTTCACTCTGCTAAGTCATTGGCCAGACAGCTTTATTCAGTAACCAACAAAAGCCATACATATACAGAAGAACATCCCACATCATCTTACTCCACCAAATATTTCCCCAAACATCCTTGTCTCAACTTTATGTCTAGTCATGTCTAGTTGGTGCTGTTCATGTTTCTCATTGTGAGGAAATCCACTGGGGTGTGGAAACCTCACTGGTGGCTACACCCTCAAGAAAGAATTATTCTCCCTCCTCCAGCAGTTACTACCTGCCAATAGCCTCTTTTTTAAGGGGGAAGAACTTTGAGATTACCTCCATTATCTATGTAGGAATTCTGACAGACTTGATATTATGCAGCTCCTAAGTGTAGCAGCCAAATCATGTCTAGCGCACAGTGCTCCCCCACCCTGATCCTCCAGCTCTTCCATTCTTTCTGCCTCCTTGTCTGCAATGTCCTCTGATCCTTGGGAGAAATGGGGGATACAGGTGTCTGAAGAGTGTGTCACTGGGGGGAGGTTTTGAGGTTCCTCACTTGCCATCCCGTTTGCTCTCTTTGCATCCTGCTTGTGGTTTGAGATGTGAGCTCTCCGCGTCCTGCTCTAACGGCCCTGCCTGTGTGTTGCCATGTGTCCCCACCATGGTGGTGACTGACTCTTATCCCTCTGGAACCATTAGACTCAATAAGCTCTTCCTTCTAGAAGCTGCCTTGGTCATGGTGTTTATCATAGCAACAAAAAGTAACATACTATCGGAAATTATGAAATAAAACATGTAAAAACATAATAATAAATGGGTGCTAGGGAGAAGTGTAGAAGGAGCGGCAGGCTGTGTTCCCACCCAGCTCCTGGCTAGCTTACCCCCTAAATAACAACACACAAATTGTGTTCATTTAAACACTGCCTGGCCCATTAGCTCTAGCCTCTTTACTGGCTAACTCTCACATTTTGATTAACCCATTTCTAATAATGTGTTTTGCCACGTGACTGTGGCTTACCGGCATGAGTCTAACCACCACCCGTCTTGGGTAGGAGAAGCATGGCGTCTGCCTGACTCTGCTTTCTTCCTCCCAGCATTCTGTTCTGTCTTCCCCACCCACCTATGTTCTGACCTACCAGGCCAAGAAGTTTTCTTTATTAATTAACCAATGAAAGCAGCAGATAGATAGAAGACCCTCCTACATCAGAGAAGTGTTAGCAATTAAGAGCACTGGCTGTTCTAGGGGACTTGGGTTTGGCCCTGAGCACCGATATGGCTGCTCACAGCTGCCTATAACTCCAATTCCAGGGGATGAACACCCTCTTCTGACCTCCACAGGATCCTGTATCCATGTGGTACACATATCCACTCAGGTGCACACACATACACATAAAAATTTAAAAGGATTAAATGTTTATAATAGTTCTAATAACTTAAAAAGAATGTAAAATATTGGGGGTTGGAGATGGATTGAGAACACTTGTAGCTTCTACAGAGGGCCCAGGTTTGTTCTCAGCATCTACATGGCAGGTCACAATCCTACAATTCCAGTTATGGCAGATCCAACACCCTCTTCTGTCCTTCATGGGCACTGCACACATGTGGTACACACACATATACGAAACACTCAAATACTTTTAAAAGGTTATTTTACCACCAGGTAGTGGTGGCACATCCCTTTAATTTCATCACTCGAGAAATAGAAGCAGACAGATCTCTGAGTTCAAGTCCAACCTGGTCTACAGAGTAAGTTCTAAGACAGTCAGAGCTACAAAAAGAGATCTTCTCTCAAAAAAAAAAAAAAAAGATTATTTTAATATATAAGATGATAAGGAAAGTCTTAAATTCTTTTTTAAAAAAAAAAAGGTTTTTTCTGTTAATAAATGTACACTGTTGTTCCTTTTGGAGACGAAAAGATCGCATATGCGCCGAAGGATCACTGGACTACAATTCCCAGAAGCGGCAGAGGATACAGCATCCCACCAAGACTACATTCGACAAAAAGCCACGCATGCGCAGGACATTTTTTTCCAGACGCACCTGGATCCCCCTTAAAAACGGGGAACTCCATAACTCGCGCCCCTTTTTGTCTCTTCACCCCTGTCCCTCACCTGTTATTACCCCCCCCCCATTAAAGTTTACCCACGTGGGACCGCCGTGTCTCCTTCCTAACCCCGCAGAAAGAATAACATACACATTTTCTAAATCACAGGCAGAAAGGATAAAAATACTTTTGGATGTGAAAAGATATAAAATTTACTTAGTACATAATTTTATTGGAAGTTGATTCAGATTATGGCATAGTAAAGTATAACTATCAACCAGGAAGAAGAAAGCCAAAGATTCTACTGCAAAGGACCTCACTATTCAGTTCCATGACACACCAAGGGCAATGAGTGACCAGGTGATGATTGAAAAATTATAATAAGCCGGGCGGTGGTGGCGCACGCCTTTAATCCCAGCACTCGGGAGGCAGAGGCAGGCGGATCTCTGTGAGTTCGAGACCAGCCTGGTCTACAGAGCTAGTTCCAGGACAGGCTCCAAAGCCACAGAGAAACCCTGTCTCGAAAAAACCAAAAAAAAAAAAAAAAATTATAATAATTTTTTCCAACTTGTAGAATTAAAAGGCAGAAAGTTCCATTTGACATGTGGAAGTGCAAAGAAGAAAAAAAGAAGGATAGAAATGTCAGTGCCTTCATCTAATAAGTTGAGTGAAAGACATTGGCCAATGTCAAGGACCAACCCAGACATAAATCATTTCTCATGCCAGAGTGGAGGTGTGGGAATAAATGAAGATACAATTCACATGACAATATCGGGAGGGAGTTTTAGTGATCATTCAAATCCTGAAATCACCTGCGTTTATTTTTCAAACAGCTTTTATATCAAGGTAAACAGAGGGGGAAGATAACAAACCTCATTAGCATTGTTTCCTAGGTAATGGGGGAATGACTTAGGTCACATCTTGTCTTATGCTTATTTTTTCACATAGACTGACAACACCTCTTCCCCAGGTGACCCCAGGTTACAATAGAAAGGAGCAGAACGTCATTAGCATATCCTGACCACTTGTTAGGATGGAGTCAAGTTGTTTACTATCAAAGAGCCAGGCAATCCCCTCCTGTGTGGAAAATGCAAATTGTGCCTTGTAAGTTGCTCAGATTCTTTGACTGCCAGACAATGTGGAACATGGGCCTGCATAATTCAGCCCCCACAATACCTCCCTTCTTAATAATTTTAATAAAGCCTGTGTTTCTGCAACAGGACAGATTATTGTATCTGCCTTAGGCAAAGACTCCTTCAGTTACCCAGACTTATCTGTCATCCTAACAGGCTTTTTAATTATATGAGTTCCTGTCTTAGGCATCCAGGGTAAAGAAGCTTCAAACCCATCTCTGACTGCTGATCTCTGTGAATAAAAGAGATTAAGTAAGAGAAATACCTTTGGGCTCTGTGTCAAACTTTCTTGTTAAAAGAGTTCATAATGTTTTATGGATAATCATGTTCCCAAAGATTATAGTTTCCTAGTTAAAGAGGAGGAAGATTACCTGAGCTGGAAATGTTTTTTTTAAACTGGTCTGGAGCACCTCTTAATAATTTTATATTATATTAAAATCTAGAATTCTTAACAAATACATTAAATCCAAGCATCCACAGGACATGTCAAACTTTTCTTAATATCTTACAAGCAGTTACAAACATTATCAGGTCAATACCATAATTCTAGAATGGAAATTAACAATAAATCCACAATTTAACATATCACAATCTTCTTAAATCCATTCTAATCAAAAGATAGGAAAAGGTTTTTGTGGTGGGTGAAAGTCCAATAACATTGTTGCTATCAAACACCAGTACCAGTCTGAGCAGCAGTTAAACCCTCAGGCTTCCCCCCTTGTATGTGAAGAGGTGTTATGATTTTTTTAAAATGCTGCAGGATCCCTGGTGGCAGTAGGCAGCAGAAATGATGTAGGTCCCCGAATGGTGGTAGCAGGCCATGTGGCAGCAGGTAGTGTGGCCCTGGGAGCAGCCACCCAGCAGAGATGGCTGCCAGTCCCCAAGCAGTGACTGGTCCCAGGCAGGGAGACTCATGGTGGGTGGGCAGGAGGCAGAAACATGAATAGATATGACATGTAGAAATTAGGTTAAATATTTATCAGTTGAGTTATGGAATGGGAAGAAAAAAGGGGAGAAAGGGGGAAGAGAGGAGAGAGAAGAGAGAAGAGGACAGAGAAAGAAAGAGAGAAAGAGGAGTGGGAGAGGGGGAGTGGTGTGGCCAAAGGGAACAGAGAAGCCAAGATGGCGGGGGGGGGGGGGGGGGGGGCTGCAAGGAGTGGGCGTGGCTTGTCTCTTACAGTGACAAATCATAACAGAAGGGGCTTCAGTCATTCCTTATTTTGAATTTTTATTTTTCCTGAGTGGAAAGTTTAGGTATTAGTTCTCTGGTCCAATATTTTAATCAAAATGAGTTCTGTGTCCCAAAGTTTGAAACGGTCAAATGTTCAGTCTGCATTTATAGTCTGGCTCCAAAGTAAACAGGATTCAGACTGCAGCAAATTGTAGTCATAGTGGCAGGGCCACAATGACTGTGTGGGTCCAGAATATCTGGAAGAAGTTCAGTGTCCTGGCAGGGCATCCCACAGTGAAGAGTGGCTGCAGCAGCTCCTGGCAGATCAGGCACTCCTCTCCTTGGGGGCAGGGAAGGCAGGACCTTGGGCATTCACTCCTTTGTGGGAGTTTACAACTATGATTGAAAGACCCTACAGACCCCCTCCTCAAAACCCGCAGCTAGCATGCTGGGGGGCGGGGGGGAACGCCCTGTTTGCTTGAAAAATTCTCAGATCAGCAGCCAGCCTGCTCTCGTAAGAACATCCCATGTGCTTGAGAGAGCAGGATGAGATAGGAAGACTGCAAGGCAGGATATCAATAAGATAGGACATCAACAAAGCAGGTTGACTGCAAAACAGGATATCTATAAGATAGGAACAGGATGACTTTTGCTGACACCCATGCTGAGAGAGGAAACCATTCATGCCCCCGCCTCATTCCGATAACCACGCTTTTGCTTCTGTAAACTTGCTTTTTGCTCTTCCCTATAAAAAGCCCGCCCTCCAGTCGGCAGGCGCGCAAGTCCTCCGAAAGACTTTGCTGCCCACAGGTACCTGTGTCTACCCAATAAATTGCGATTTGCATCCGTGTGGTCTCGGCCTGTTCCTTTGCGTCGGGGAGGTCTCCTCCCGAGAGAAGGACCTCTTCGAGAGTCTTTCATGATGTCATCGGGACAGCCATTCCTTTATTGTATATGGAGTCATCTCATTTAGCATTATTTTTTTGTGTCTGTAAATAAAAGCACAAACACATTTTTGACCCCAAGTTAATATAAGGTTTGGTCTTTTTTATAATTTAGTGTAAGGGATCTTTTTACCTAGTCTTCATAATGATACCATGGTGTCTGTTTGCAGTTTTTATCCTTTTAAATTGTTTTTAAGGAGTCATAGGCACGTTTTACAACTATGTGTTAGGTATTTTCTTGGATGAGCCTCTCTGCCAACATAAATTCCGATCAGACTGAATTAAACCGAATGAAAAGACACCCATGTTTAACAGATTACCTTACTCACGGGTGACCCTGGAAAAACATGGAACTCCATGCATAACATGGAGACCACATGTCCATTCTCTGGGGGAGGGGGAGGGGCAGTTTAAATAGCCTGTGGGAGTGGTCTTGACCTTCCCTGGGAGGAGTCACCATTTGATGGGTTTCTTGGAGGTTGAGTTTGGACTGAGGCAATTCCCAAGCAGAGGGAGCTTACTTATGCCAGGAACTGGGGTGAAGCCCACGGGCAAACAATGCGGACTTTTTCTATAAAGGGGTGCCAGGGAACTGAGGTGAAAGCTTTCAACCAAACACTATTTTTTTACCATTAACAGTAATATATGTAGCTCTTTTATTGGAAGAACAATCTGTAAAATTTAGCATAAAATCCTTTACGTTGTGGTTTCCTGTCTCTTTAAGAGACAAGCCACGCCCACTCCCACCCACCATCTTCTCTCTCTTCTGTCCTCTTGGGGTGCACAGGGATTTTTGTCTCTCTTCCCTCTCTCTCTCTCTCTCTCTCTCTCTCTCTCTCTCTCTCTCTCTCTCTCTCTTCCTCCCTCTCTCCTGTAATAAATATTTTAGCTTTATGCCTATTTTCTGTGTCTATGGGTCTGCTTACACTTGCCCGCCGCTGTAGGGAATCCGTTGCCACGTGGCCCCCTGCTGTTGGGAAACCTGCAGCCACTTGGGGACAAGGGACCAGCAGCCGCCAGTGCCTCTGCGCGGCTCCGCCAGTCAGAGCAGCCGCTGGACCCTTCCCGGACCTGCTCGGGACTCGCCACATTCCTGCCCACCTGTTATGTGTCTGCCGCTTCGGGGTTCAGTGGGAACCGTCCCCATCAGGCTCACACTCACTCGCTCCGTGAGCCCGCTGGGGACCCACCAGCATTTCTGAATAACAACACTTTAAGGGATCTTTCTTTTGCTATAACATATATATAGTTGTTAATTGTAGCAATGATTAGCTGGGGAAAAAAAATATTAATCTGGCCTTTAAATTGAGCAAATGCAACTGTCCAAGATTTACTAATTTGGCATGAGCATTTAAGTTGTTGCTTAGTATAATGAACATTGATCATAATTGGGTTTTTGTCAAAATATTTTTTTAGATTTTATTTAGCTCTTTTGTGCTAAGCAAGCTACTGTTTTCAAATAAGATTTTAATAGCTTAACTGGCAAAACAGGAAGGTACAGACCTCGAAGCAGATTGGTTGTTGTTGTTGTTGTTGTTGTTGTTTTTATAAAAACTACTGTAGAATAAGTTTTGTATTTGTTGTTTTTGTATAGTCTACTCTATCTACTTGAGTACCTGCCTGGCAGCTTCTGTAAACTATCTTTTGAAAACTGGCTCATTGCTTTCTGTGAGAATTTTACTCAGTGGCTTAAGGTCTCCTTTAATAATATTATAATTAAGGTTTTAACCATTGTATGTCTAATTATAAGTTTGTAAACTATCTTTTTTTAAGTTTTAAGTCTGTCTAGCTGACAGGAAAATGGAAAAAAGAAAGCATATTTAACTAATGATGCTGGCCTAACTGTATGTTAACATGTAGAAGAATGAAAATATATCTATATTTATTGCTATGCATAAAATTCAAGTCCAAGTGGATCAAAGACCTCAACATAAAACCAGCCACACTGAACCTTATAGAAGAGGAATTTGGAAGTACACTTGAATGCATTGACACAAGAGACCACTTTTTAAATATACATTAAGACATTAAGAGAAACAATTAACAAATGGGATCTCCTGAAATTGAGAAGCTTTTGTCTTACCCATCAGAGAAATGTAAACCAAAATAGCTTTGAAATTTATCTTATCCCTGTAAGAATGGGCAAGATCAAAAACACTGCTGACAACTTATGTTGAAGAAAATGTGGGGTAAAGAAAAACTCCTCCATAACTGGCAATGAACTACCTTAAGATTTAGCAATACTACTTTTGGGTATATGTACAAAAGATGTTTAATAATACCACAAGGACATGTGTTTAACTATGTTTACAGCAGAATTATTTGTCATAGCCAGAATCTGGAAACAACCTAAATGTACCCCTTTTACATAGATGATAAATAAGTTGAGATAGAAATCAGAGAAACATCACCCTTTATCATAGCTACAAATACCATAAAATATGTTGGAGTAATTCTAACTAACCAAGTGGAAAAACCTGTATGACAAGAACTTTAAATCTTTGAAGAAAGAAATTGAAGACATCAGAAAATGGAAAGATTTTCCATGCTCTTGGGAAGTTATAATTAACATAACAAAAATGGCAGTCTTACCAAAAGCAATCTACAGATTTAATGTAAATTTTATTAAAATTACAGCAAAATTCTTTACAGATCTCAAAAGAACAATCCTTTATAAGGAAAATAAAAACTTAGGATAGCCTAAACAAGTCTAAACAATCCTGTATAATAATGGAACTTTTGAATGCATCACAATCCCTGACTTCTAACTCCACTACAGAGCCACAGTGTTAGGAATATTTTCCTTACACAAGCTCTGCCGACACAATCAATCCCAATTAGATCAAATCAAACCAGATTAAAAGATATCCAGGTTTAATTGAACTCCTGTGCTCCCAAGTGATCCCAAGGGGAATGGAAAGTCACCAACCAATCACTGGAGAGGAAAAGGGAAAACCATGTGTTCATTTTCTGGGGGCGGTTTAAATAGCCTCTGGGAGTGGTCTTAACCTTCCTGGGGAGGGGTCAAGGTTTGGCAGGCTACCTCGAGAAGGGTCAAGGTTCGAGGGGCACAGGGGAGGGGCCTCCAAAGATGGAGGCAGAGGCTGGGATTTACATTCCAGACTGTTTGTATAAGGGGTGACAGGAAGCTGAGACGATATTTATGACCAACATTTTAGGATCTTTTGGAAAAAAGGGGTATCGACTCAAGTCTGGCTACTTCCTGCAGGTATAGAGCAACGAGGGGGGGGGGAAAGCGGGGTGTTGGTGGGTCCACGCTCAGTGAGAAGTGTGGCTGGAAAGGCATCCTGTTTACTGTCATCCTGGAGACTCGGCTTTTGTTTCTTGAGGGAGGTAAGAAGGCATGTGTCTAGGAGAAAAAAATACTGTTATTACTTGTCTTGTTTGTATCACCAAAGATGAGTGCACCTGGATGAGGAGTAGGTAGGCCCTTCATTGTGGCATCCTGGAAAACCGGAGGGTGGAAGGTCCTGTCTGCTGGACAGAACAAGTGTCCTGAGTAGGTGCCCGCTTGAGCCTGGAGAGATGGTACCAGCATGGGTGTCCCAGGAGCTTGGCAGCCTAGGGTGTGGTGAGGATTACCATGTGAGGTTCTGTCCATCAAGGTTCAAGAGACCCAGGAACTAGCTGTTTGAGGAGTACTCTGTCCTCTGGGGACAGCGGGGCAGGTTCAGGGGCATTAGGTCCACTGGTGTGGGGGCAGGAAGACAACTGTCAGTGTGTGAACGGAGAAGGGACCTCAGAAGGGAGAGGTAGGGTAGATACCCCGCCAGTGGAGGAATTTGGACTGGGAGGTGATGGTTAAGGAAAAAGGGTCTGCCATAAAGCAGCTCAAAAGAGCTCGGCCAGTAGGGGACTGTGGGGTGGCCCTGAGGCGAGTAAGGGCACTGGGGAGAAGGGAGGGCCAAGATAGCCTGAGTTCAATGGAGAGCTTGATTAGCTGTTGTTTGATGTGTCCATTGGCCCTCTCCACCTTTCCCGAGGATTGTGGATGGTAGGGGATGTGGAATTTCCAGGAGCACACATGCACACAGATACATTGTGGTCACATCATTCTAACAGTGAAAGAAGCTGTGAGGTGAAAAAAAGCACCTTGGCTTTCCTGAATCTGGTAGCCGCCCGAAGCTGGCAAATGCAGGTACACAGCCAGCAGGGGCAGGAATATACCATTTACAAACTTTAAATAACTGTGTCTTTGTTTTTCTCCATGTTAGCTTCTTTAGCTATTAACATACATAACTGAATACTATTTCTTTCTGCTATATTTATAATTATATACAGCTTTACTCCCGAATTTATGGCCTGCCTTTTTCCCTTTTTTAAAAATTTTACTATTTATAATTTGAGTGCTCCTTATTATTTACCTATGGTATAATTTTTTTTGCGGGCTTCTCGCATTTTTCTCCATACGTCTGGTCACTCTTTTGTGTTAACATTGTTTCCTAGGTATTGGGGAAAATGACTTAGGTCACTTCTTGTCTATGTTTACTTTGTCACATAGACAAGAAGTGGCCTAAGTCATTTGCTCATCTGCTCCCCTGGAGCTACCGTAGGCAATGAGAGCTGCTTCACTGGGTTTTGTTCCACTGTTTAATATGTAAAGACCCAGAACTTTGAGTTTGGGCAGCCTCAGTTGTCTGTGGTTTGGACCATGAACTTCTTGTGGCTGAAATCAGTCCACCTTTGCAGCCCTGCTAGAATTCATAGCTCACCTTATAAAATCTGCCAGTTACTACAGTCAGTCCAATGTATGGATCTGTATGTTCTTCCCTTACATATGGCCTATGGGGGCCGAATTATGCAGGACCATATTTTACATTGTCTGGGTCAGAGAATCTGAGCAATTTACAAGGAGCAATTTGTACCTTTTACAAAGGAGGTGATTGATTGCCTGGCTCTTTGATAATAAACACCTGATGCCATTCTAACAAGTGGTCAGGATTTGCTAATGTCGTTTGGTTTCTTTTATTGTAAATTAGAAGAACACCTGGGGAAGAGGTGTGAGTGTATATAATTAAATACTATTCAACCTTAAAAAGAAGACAATTCCATCATTTATAGCAACACAGATGAGCCTGAAGGGTGAGTAGGAAGTAAAATAAACAGGCACAGAAAAACAGTACTGCATGAGCTCACACATGGAATTTTAAAAACTAACAGTCAAAGCTATAGAATGTATAATGTGGTTCCCAGGGAAGAGGGTGGAAACAGAGGGAGGAGGAGGAAAGGAGAGATGTGGGTCAAAGTTGTGAAGTTTCAGTTAGAACAAAAGGTGATTTCTAGAAATCTATTATGCACCATGCTGTCTGTCATCAACAATGTACTGTATGTTTGAAAATTATGGTAAGGGCAAATTTATGTTCCCACAATACACAAAATATTAGGCATGTGAGGTTATGGGCAGCATCTCTTAGTTTCCATTAACTTGGTAGACTCAACTTAACTCTCCTCCACAAGCAAAATATTCCACAATAATCAAGAAGGACAAAGTCATTCTTCAGTAATTCTTAGCTCACAATAATGAGTAAATTTTCATATCTTAATTCAGTAAAGAATACTTAGTTCATTCAGGAGCCTTGGGCTCTGGAGCTTCTAACATTCCACACACCATCCCCACAGTCTGGTTAGAGAATCTGTGTTGGACCCCACAGTGATGACACCAAATCCATGGCAGCAGGAGACAAGTCAGACATACTACATACACCCCCTTGTGCCCCATTGGCTGGGTCTAGTCACCTGACTTCTACTTAATAGCAGAGAAGCCTAGGAATTTTTGCAGATATTTATATAATATTGATGATCACCACTGTTCAAAAAGGACATTAATATTTGTTTGCTTGCTTGAGACAGAGTCTCTCTGTGTAGCTCTGGCTTTCCTGGGACTCTCTATATAGACCAGGCTGGCCTCTAACTCACAGACATCCCCCTGCCTCTGCCTCCTAAGACTGAAGGCATGCATCACCATGCCCAACTTCACACTGATGTTCTTCAATACTAAATGCTCAAAACTGAGCATTCATTGTTTTCTAGTCACCCGCACACTGTCCTCCAAGTTATGTGCCTACTAGGACTTGGTTCTTGTTCTTAGCAAATTCATTTGTAAATGTTGTACTTGCTACTTATTAAACTATCAGTTAAATAGTACACTGCCCAGCAATAACTACTGGTCCTATACAATTCTCAGGACCCAACAATAAAGATATTCCAGTGTGATAGTACTGGACTGTAAGCACGTCTTAGAATGAATCTACTACTCCTTTTTTTTTTGCGTGTGTTTCAATTAGAAAATGCAAATCTTCGTCCCTAAACTCAGATTACTCCCAATCATATTTCCTTCATTTACAAGATCAAAGCAATGTTTTCTCTGTAGGAACTGGGGCTCTGTGGAAAATACAGCACAAATTGTTTCCATTCCTCCAAGAGGAAAGTGGTCCTTTAGCCAGTTTGGTAAAGAGGACAGCACCCACTGTGTTCTGTGATGTAAGCACCAATGATCAATGAGGACGACTGCAAGACTTCAAACTGGGGACTGGAAAGCAGTAGCTGCTCTTTCAGGGACCTGAGTTAGGTTTCCAGCACCCACATGGTGGCTCACAATCATTGTAACTACAGTTCCAGGGATCTTGGTGCCCTCTTCTAGCTTCTGTGGGCTGTGTGTGTACACATCTTGCTCTGAAAAAACTCAGACTACGACCTTGGGTAGCAGAACCCCAAGTGCAGTCTACACACCCAATAGTACCCCTGGCTGATGGCCTGTGTTGCAGCCTGGATCTCAGAAGATACCTGATTCTGACCTGGTCCAGAGGATGAGAATCCTGTTGACATCCTTCACAAGAAGTGTGTGGATGAGGGTGTACTCCTTTGAGGCGTGGTCTCCCATGATCTCAGAGACAGGGTCACCAGTGTTTAAGAAAGGAGAACTGTCTGGGTGGTGATGGTGGCAGTGGACACCTTCAGTCCCAGCATGGGGAGGCAGAGCAGGTGGATCTCTGTGAGTTGGAGGCCAGCCTGGTATACAGAGTGAGTTCCAGGACAGGCTCCAAAGCGATGGGAGGGGGGCGGAGCTGAAGATGGACTGCAGCTCTCAGGACTGAAACCAATCAAAGAGGCCACCATGTGTGGTGACTGTCCTAGTAACCAGGTAGAGAATGGCACTAGGATCAATAGGTCACAATGTTCACAGGTTATAGGAACACCAACACTAAGAATTTCAGCAATGCGATGACACCATGTACCTGTGTAATGATGGCATACCTGCGAGCTGGCACCTCCACTGAGGGCACCAAGAACCACACATACCTGGGCCACTTGTTCTGTTGGGTTTTACATTAGTTACCTTTCTCATGACTCTGCCAAAACACCTGTCAAGGAGCAACAGGGGTCATCTCATTTGTTGGGGAAGGCCAGTAGGAGGATGGGAAGTCACAGCTCATTCACTGTCAGTATAAAACTCTAGGATAACTCTAAAGCCATTTCTGACAATTCTGAGGCCATTTCTGAACCCTCTCAGCCTCCATGCCTTAGTGCTGCCCCCCTCCCCTGGAAATCAAGGACCTAACAGCTATGCATGCACATACTGAAATGTTGGGAACTTTCCATCTCCCTGAGTCCTTGTGAGTGTTCTCCAAGTAGAGCTCTGGGACAAGATAACCCACAGATGTTTTGACTCAGTCCCTGGGAGAGGGGCAAAGTGACCCTCAGATGTTTCCTTTTACCTCTTCTGATCTGGCAACCACTCTCCAGCCAATTATTGGTAATTGCCCTTTGAATAAGCCAATCATAATAGTTAAAGAACAACCCCTAGACTCCCTCTTTTTTTTCTGTGGCTTTTTACTTTAAAAGTAGCCTGTACCAGCCATTTGGGGTCTTTGTGGCTTCTCAAATGCTGAAAGACTCTGTCATGACAGAATTAATAAAATTATCATGCTTTTACATCAACTGCGGTGTGAGAGATGGTCTCTTGGAGCAACTACTCCTGGTAGTTGGACTTCAGGGTCCAACATCAGGAATCAGAGAAAGGTGAATGTCCATGCCCCTCTTGTCTTTGTTTTTCCTGTTGGGAACCTCAGCCCCTTTAAGGTCTTCCCACCTCAATCTAATCTAGAAAGCCTCTCACAAATATGTCCAGAGATGTGTCTCCAAATTGACCATCAACATAAAATGTCTCAAGCCTACCAAAACCAAGCCACCCCTTATCCCTGCTATGAGTGGATCTGGAGATCCAGGTGCCCCATGAGGCTGATGCAACCACCTCCATGTGGAGACCCTGGAAATTCATTTCTCTAACAAGAGAGATGAACACAATACCACCTGTTCACATCCTTGTAGACATGATAGTGTTTTTCAGTGTTTTATATGTCACCCAGAATTGGTCAGTAAGGATTTCCCTAAAATTGTCAAAACAGTGGTATATAGACAACAAAGTCAGAAATACACACAGAAAGGGAGGTAAGATGTGAGGTAATAGGAGAGATATAGAAAGAGATGCAAAAGAAACACAGAGAAAAGGACACATGACCAAGGTGTAGACAGAGAAAAATGGAGAGAGAAGGCTCTGTTCAGTGAGACAGACAGGAGGAACAAGAGACAAAGATGGAGAGACACAGGGACACAGGGACCAGGAGATGCAGTGAAGATAGAGTAGATGGCGGTGACACCGAGGAGAGATGACTCTCATCAGTCACAGGTACCCAGTCACTGCTGACCAACAACACAGCCTCCTTACAACATCAACAAAATAGGATTAAGTTGGGTGTTTATCATTTGCAACCACAAAAATATTTTATTGTTGACTATAATCTCTAAAAAATGCAAGTGTGCTTTAACCAGTGTGACTTCACAGGACACATTTGGAATAACAGTGATGAGAGGTCACTGATGTGGGAGTGTCATATCAATCTGTTGATTTCGTTGGCTGAGCAATAAAGAAACTGCTTGGCTGGCCCTGATAGGTTAAAGCATTGGTGGGAGGAGTAAACAGAATAGGATGCTGGGCGGAAGAGGAAGTGAGGTCAGACTCTGCTCTGCTTCCTGAGAGACCCAACAGCTCTGCTCTCTGGAGCAGAGACGCCATGCTCAGCTCTCCCAGGCAGATGCACACAATGAAGCTCCTCCGACCCAGGATGGAAGTAGGCTAGAATCTTCCCGGTAAGCGCACCTTGGGGTGCTTACACACATCATTAGAAATGGGCTAGTCCAGGTGCGAGAATTAGCCTGTAAGGGCTAGAGTTCATGGGCCAAGCAGTTCTTAAATGAACACAGTTTGTGTGTTGTTATTTCGGGCATGAGCTAGCCAAGCAGCCGGGGTGTTGGGGACGCAGCCCCACCGCTCCTATTACAAC
>CAWTZB010000163.1:0-98315 GCA_963919705.1 Alexandromys oeconomus
TGATGTTGGGGGCTGTGAACCCCCAGACCCTGAATTCCCTGTAAACAGCTTGTTTTTCTCTGCTCTGAGCAACATGCAGCTGCTCTGAGCACGAGACACTGATGGCAGAAGAGTGGGTTCTGATGAGTCTGCAGCTGAAAGATCCCGAGAGCTGGGGTGTGGCCAGAGCCCTAGATAAGCTGCCCCTGAGCACAATAAAGTGGGCATTCTTGTATCAAGGATGATCTCTCTCTCTCTCTCTCTCTCTCTCTCTCTCTCTCTCTCTCTCTCTCTGTGTGTGTGTGTGTGTGTGTGTGTGTGTGTGTGTGTGTGTGTGAAGTTTCCAGCCCAGTTCCCATAGTGCAGGTGCTACAGCTTAGGCCATCATGTACTGGACCCTGAAGGAGGCGCTCAGGATAGCAGAAATCAAACACATGACATTATGCCATTGTCATAATGTGGCACATGTCATAACCAACACCGAGAGTGATAGGCGAGAGAGTGGTGGAAATGTGCAAAAAATTAAGTCCATTTTATTTTTATTTTTTTTAATATAATTTTTTATTGAAAAAAAAATTTCCGCCTCCTCCCCGCCTCCCATTTCCCTCCCCTTCTCCCTTTTCCCCCCCTCCTCCCTCTCCCCTCTCCCCTCCCCCCACTCCTCTCCCTCTCCCTTTCCAGTCTGAAGGGCAGTCAGGGTTCCCTGCCCTGTTGAAAGTCCAAAGTCCTCCCCGCTCCATCCTGGTCTAGGAAGGTGAACATCCAAACTGGCTAGGCTCCCACAAAGCCAGAACATGAAGTAGGATCAAAACCCAGTGCCATTGTCCTTGGCTTCTCAGCAGCCCTCATTGTCCGCCATGATCAGAGAGTCCGGTTTTATCCCATGCTTTTTCAGTCGCAGTCCAGCTGGCCTTGGTGAGCTCACAATAGATCAGCCCCACTGTCTCCGTGGGTGGGTGTACCCCTCGTGGTCCTGACTTCTTTGCTCATATTTTCTGGAAGAATGGATGAAGAAAGTGTGGAATATATACACATTAGAATACTACTCAGCGGTAAAAAACAATGACTTCTCGAATTTTGCATGCAAATGGATGGAAATAGAAAATACTATCCTGAGTGAGGTAACCCAGACCCAAAAAGATGAACATGGGATGTACTCACTCATAATTGGTTTCTAGAGATAAATAAAGGTCAGTGAGTCTATAATTCGATCTCCTAAAGAAGCTAAATAAGAAGGTGATCCCAAAGAAAAACATATAGCTATCCTCCTGATTATGGGAAGTAGACAAGATTGCTGGGCAAAAAATGGGATCTTGGGGTGGGGTGGGAGGGGGGTAAGGGGAGATGGGGAGAGAAAAGTGAGAAGGGGAGGTTGGGGGGAACTTGGGAAATGGGATGTTTGGGATAAAGGAAGGTTGGATAGGGGAGCAGGGAAGCACATATCTTAATTAAGGGAGCCATCTTAGGGTTGGCAAGAGACTTGGAGCTAGAGGGGCTCCCAGGTGCCCAGGGCGATGTCCCCAGTTAGTTCCTGGGGCAGCTGAGGACAGAGAACCTGAAATGACCCTATCCTATAGCCATACTGATGAATATCTTGCATATCATCATAGAACCTTCATCTGGAGATGGATGGAGATAGAGACAGAGACCCACACTGGAGCACCGGACTGAGCTCCCAATGTCCCAAGGAGGAGCAGAAGGAGGGAAAATATGAGCAAAGAAGTCCATTATATTTTTTAAAAGTATTTTCTATCATTTTGTTTAATAGTTCTTTTTTCTTCCTGTTTTCCATTTTTCTGCTATGCATCTTAATTCACCAGCCGACCATGTTGGCATCTATGGTTTAGAAGTCTATCAGTCTTATGGACCCAACGGCCAGTACACAATGGAATTTGATGGTGATGAAGAGTTATATGTGGACTTCGGTAAGAAGGAGACAGTCTGGAGGATTCCTGAGTTTGGCAAACTGATAACCTTTGACCCACAAGGTGGACTACAAGAGATAGCTATAGCAAAACACAACTTGGAGGCCCTGATCAAAGAAACCAATTCTACCTCGACTACCAATGGTACGTGCTCAGCACCCCTCTCCTCCCTCCATTTTCTGGTTGGGAATGCTATTCATTGCTCTACAAAACCCTCTCCTTGAGGAAAAGTAACAATCCATGCCATTCCTTATGGATGGGACAGGCAATACCCAACCAGGTGCCACTTGTGACCCACCCAAGAGCCCTGGTGCTGAGCAGTTAGGCACCATTGTGGTACGAGAGTTCAGAGTGGGGAGGTGGAAGAGAGGGAAAGGCAGAATGGTTTTGGGCTGGAGAGAGAAGCAGATCTGGAGAAATGAGGGTGATGAGGAATGGACAACTGGCCACTGGGTACAGGGTGATGTCTGGGCTATGACCAAGGGCCAGGTCTTGATCAGGGACCCTCAAGCAGTCGAGGGGGCCTGTGTTGGTATCCAGGGTTCCTGTTGTCACCAAGGACCTTGCAAAGGACCAGGGTCTTGTTGGCCATCTTGGACCATGTCAGTGTCTGAGAACCATGCCATGCCTGGGGCCATGCTGATCTGAGTGGCCAGTGCTGCCACCTGGAGTCATGGAGACTTCCAGGTACAGGCCGCTGCCTAGGGTCATGTCTGGGTCTGTGGCCCTGTGGAGGCTGGAGTCTAGGGTGGTATCCATAGCTCCAGTTGCCACCGAGCCCTCTCTGAATATCTAGGGTCTGGTTAGTCACCTGGGACCATGTTGATGACTGGGGGCCATGCTGCTGCTGGGGCTGTGCTGATCTGAGGAGCCTGGGCTACCACCAGAGCCATGGTCTGGTCCCAAGCTGCTGTAGAGAAACCATGTCTGGGTCTATGGTCCTGCTGCAGCTGGGGGTCTATGGTGATGTTCATGACTGGTATTAGCACCAGGGATCATTGGAAACATGCCATGCTGAGCCAGCCCCAACCTTCACTGGCCCTAGAATGGTTGATTCTGCCCCTCACAGGATATTGTAGCAGGCAAGCTGGCTCTACTCCTTAGGGAAGAGCTCATCCCACCCCGTTCCCTGCCACTCAGGAAAGATGACCTCATCCTTCACCATAGGCCTGCACCTTACCTGGGAAGCACTAGAGTTGACCCTGTGGTCGGGGACACAGGTGAACCATCCCTGAGAGGGCAGGAGAGTTGACCTTGCACCCCCCCTTGTCTGCCATGTGGCAGTATGGGTGAGGGGAAGATGTCTTCCGCTTCACCCATTACTACCAGTGGCAGGTGAGCGAGCTGGCCCTGGGGTCACAAGAGTAAGAGAACTAGTCCTGCCCTATACTAGTTACAGTACACAGGACAGCAGACCCTGCACCCAACCTGGGCAGCACACTAGAACTGAACCTGTTGTTGAGGACACAGGTGAGCCAGCCCTGAGGGTGTGAAAGTAGGAGAGCTGGCCCCACCCCCACCCCACTCCATATATCCCAACAACAACCAGGAGAGAGGGCCCTGTACCTTGCCTGGACAAAACAGTAGAGCCAGCCCTGGTGATATGAGCAGGGGACCCAGCGCTGAAGGCCCTAGAGCAGGAGAACTGGCCCCACTCCTTGCTGTAGGCTGTCCTGGGTGAGCTAGCTGAGGCAGTGCTGCAGAGCTCATCTGAGTAGTGACAATGAGTGAAAACTAGCCAGCTGACCAACCCAGCGACTACCCAGGCCCAGAACCAGGGCTATGAGTTGGCCCACTCCAACATCCACTGAATCTATGAACTGTTGGAGCATGTGCAGGGGACAAACCTACAAATCCAAAACAGCAGAAGCCAGAGGCCAGGAACCAGACCAAAGACTCTTAGCAATGAACTCTTTTAAGTAAAGATGTATGGACTAAGAAGAATAAACTGTGTGACTCACCAGGCCACCCTACAGCTTCTACAACATGATTGGTCTTCTTTTAAATTTGATTTTGTTTTGGGGGAGGTTGCAGGGCAGAGGGTGGGTGCAAGGGAACAGGGAGATAAGTGGGGTTGGAATGCATGATGTGAAATCCATAAAGAATCAATAAAAGTTAAAAAAAATTACTCTCCTCTCCAAGGCCCAGATCTCATTACCATCATCCTTTCTCTTCTTACAAATCATATATTCCATGTAATATAAAACTCTTTGTTCCCACAATGCACAATCTTTTGAAGAGGTCCTGACAGATATCTTAACATGCTAGAAAGGACATAAGGTTAAATGGATGAGTCACCTGTTAGCTCCAAAGAGGAGGGAAGGTCAGGTTGTTGAACTATCATGTACATGAGGCTCAATGAGGGCTCCCTCACCAGACAGTGCACAAAGTCAGAGAGAGAAACTCCTATCAATCATTCACATCCAAGCCATTTCCTTTCCAGACATTCCTGAGGTGACCGTGTTCCCCAAAGTCCCTGTGCTGCTGGGTCAGCCCAACACCCTCATCTGCTTTGTGGACAAAATCTTCCCTCCTGTGGTTAACATCACGTGGCTGAAAAACAGCAAGTCAGTCACAGAGACTGTTTATGAGACCAGCTTCCTCTCTAACAGCGACCATTCCTTCCACAAGATGTCTTACCTCACCTTTATCCCTTCTGATGATGACGTCTATGACTGCAAGGTGGAGCACTGGGGCCTGGAGGAGCCGATGCTGAAACACTGGGGTACGTGTGGGTTCTCCCTGCTTCTGCATGCTCTTGTTCTTTGTCATCTCTAGAACACCCTGTTTTCTGGCTCTGGTGACCAAATCCATTTTCCACTCTCAAAGAGTTTCTATGGTAGACTTCATGTTCTTCCACAAGCTCAGCCCCAAAGTCTGCGTGGACTGACTTCCCTCCTTACCCTGGCCTCTTACGCTCTCATACATGAATGTGCTCCCTTCTGACTCCACAAACATTGCTTTCCCAGAACCCGAGGTTCCAGCCCCCATGTCAGAACTGACGGAGACTGTGGTCTGTGCCCTGGGGTTGTCCGTGGGCATCGTGGGCATTGTGGTGGGCACCATCTTCATCATTCAAGGCCTGCGATCAGGTGGCTCCTCCAGACACCCAGGGCCCTTATGAGCCACACCCTAGAGAGGAAGGTGAGGGTTTGTGTTTGTGGGAGATGAAGCCACCACACGGGTAGAATAAGGGAAGGGACACTGATGAAAATGTGGTTGGAACATTGTTGGAGAATTGTTCAGTGATGAAAGCACAGCTCAGAAGTCTCTGGAATACATCCATCTCCTGTCTGTTTTGTTACAGGTCCTCTCCAGGGCAGACATGGTGTGCTGGATGACCTGGGTCAGTGTGTTTCCTGGCCCAATTCATCATGCTCTTTGCCTTCCCCAAGTGTCCTCCATCTTGCTTTTCTCTTGGTCCTGAGGCTGACCCCCCCCCCTCACAGCTCATATACCCTAGGAATTCTCTCCTGACCTGAGTTTTATTTTTTGGTATCTTTCAAATTGTATCTACTGTAGAATCTCAGTGATCCTAATTCAGTAGCTTTACAAAAACAATAAATTACCTTTTGTAAGTCAGTTACTGGTTTTTGTTTTGATTTTCCTGTCTTTCATCTTGGAGTTTACTGGATCCAGAGCCATATAATCCCATGATGGTGACACAGAAACAAACAAATACAGCCTCAGAATGCTCGGGAATCTTGGTCAAAGTTGAAGTCTCTCTCTTCTTTTGTTTCCAACCCTGACCGCTGTCATCTGTCCCCAGTCAGACACCAAGGAGGTAGAGTGTGAAATATGTCTTGGTGGATACATGCTACAAGAAAATCTCAAAGCACGGGGCACACACCAGTAATCCTAGCACTCCAGAGACAGAGTAGGAAAGTCCTTCTAGTCTAAGACCAAACTGGTCTACACAAGGCAAGCCAGAGCTATATAGAAAGTCCTGTCTAATATATTTTACATAAACTTTAATGAAAAGAACTTTGAATCTCAAAGTGATAAAAATTTTTAAAAATGTTATCAAAAGTTAAAATTGTTCTCAAAACTTTTGGGGATCATCCAGGTGACATACCTACTGGTGTGCCTATGAGGGCATTTAGGTGAGGTGGCAAGAACCAACCTGAATACATGCAGTGGCATCTTGTGGGCTGGGCCAAAGGTGAAAGTAAGACAGCCTTTATCTCTCCCTGCATCCTGACTGTGGATGCAGTGTGATTGACCACCTCATGTTCCCTCTGCCATGCCTTCTCTGCTATAATGGACTGTATTCCCCCAAAACTGTGACTTCTTCCTGTCCTCTCTCCCTCCCTTCCCCTTCTTCCCTACTATCAGGTTTTGTCACAGCAGCAGAAGAAGCAACTCCTACAATGACAGAGTTTACTTTCCAAGCTGAGATGACAGGATCCTATTGGATGATAGCTGGATACATGGCCCATCGTTAACCAAAACTTTGTTATGCGGTGCATGTTGCAACAAGCCACTACTTATTCATTCCAAGACATCCGACTAGCTCAGTCAGTAGAGTATGAGACTCTTAATCTCAGGGTCATGGGTTTGCGCCCCATGTTGGGTGCCAATTTGTAGAAGGAGGCTGTTTGTTTCCCGCCCAGAATCAAAATAATCACACAGAAATTGTATTAATTAAAACACTTCTTGATCCATTAGCTCTAGCTTCTTATTGGCTAACTCATATTAATTTAACCCATTTTTATTATTCTGCATATCATGACCCAGATGCAGAGGAAGCAAGATGTGACTGCCTCACCAAATAAGGTACCGAGCCATGTGGCTAACATAGACAAGAATAGTGGGCTAATATAAGTAATAAGAGTTAATAAGAAGTCTGAGCTACTAGGCCAATCAGTTAATAATTAATGTAGACCTCTGTGTGTTTCTTTGGGACTTAATGTCTACAGGAACTAGATAGGACAGAAACCTCTGTCCACAGAAAGAACCGGTCAGGACAGAAATCTCAGACAACAGGTACATGGCTCTGACTATATTTTAGACTTTCAAAAATATACAGATGTTTATTAAAATAATATGTGGTATAAAAAGTGAAGGTGACAAGGTGTGTTTCTTCTGTTCTCACAATAAGATAGGAATTCCCAAGGCAGGAAAGGAAATGGGGGCCAGTTACAAGAGCATCAAAAGACAATGATGTATATACCTGAAGAGGGTTCTGTGGTCTACACAACTAACCAGTAGGGCTGTTTTACTCTGATCTTCAGGCAAGCTTTATTTATTTATTAAAATACAAATGAAATTCTACTCCACCCTGTGTTTTGTAATGTTAGCAAAATGATCACTGAGGACAATTACAAAATTTCTAACTAGGGACTGGAGAGATGCTCACAGGCTAGGAGAACTGGCTGCTCTTGCAGGGAGCCTGAGTTAGATTTCCAACACCCAAGTGGTGGTTCATTACCCTCTGTAACTGCAGTTCCAGGGATCTGGTGCCTTCTGCTGGCCTCTGGGGGCAGTGTGTGTGTATATGTGTGTATGTTTGTATGTATGTATGTATGTATGGAAAAACTTAGACTACAACCTTGGGGAGCAGAACCACAGAACCCTACCTCAGGGATCAGAACACTATACACTGTCTACACACCTTATAGTGCCCCTTGCTGAGAACCTGTTTTGCAGCCTGGATCACAGAATATACGAAGGGCTACTCCACAGTCTGACCTGGTCCAGAGAATGGAAAATCTGCTAACATCCTTTAGACAAGGTATGTGAGTAAGGGTGTGTTTCTCTGAGTCTTGGTCTTCCATGTTCTCAGTAGAAGGGTCACTGTGTTAGTGAAAGGAAACTCTGAAGATAAGCACCAGCTCTCATGACTGAAACCACTTCAAAAGGCCACAATGTGCAGTGACTTCCCTAGTAATAAGGTAGAGAATGGCACTAAGATTGAGAGGTCAAAATGTTCACAGGTGATAGGGGCTCTAACCCCTAAGAATTTTAGTTCTGCAAAGATACCATGTGTCTGTGTAATGATGGCCTACTGTTGTAGGAAGTCTTACAGACAGTGGTTACCTACCCACTGGGGCAAGGCCTCTTATACTATATATGCTGATGTAGAGCATGCATTTGGCCTCTTTTCTGGCTGTGGAATTTGGTTTCTGATCTCCGTTTCAGCAGCAGATTCTGATTTTTTATTCTACCCCTAAATAGATAAATAATATAAAAATAAATAATTGTCTATTTCTCAATTCTGAGCTAGTGTGGAATTTGTTTGAGCATCCTTCTGCATCTGGCATGCCCACACGGATTCAGATTCCATGACTACTGGGTGGACTACTGGCCTAGCCAGTCCACGGCCCAGATAGTTTCTCAACCCTGCCTGCTTGGCTTGCTTTTACCTAAGTAGTTTTTTGTAGAACCCCTGCCACAACAGAGTTTACTGTATGTGGCAACTTGGAAATTTTCTAAGCACATGCATGACTGCTATGTTCCCTGATATGGTTCCTTGCCACGTGGAGAATTGTGCAGCTTCCAGCATCTTCTCCTTGCCTGTGAGTTCTGATTTTCTTGCTCCATGTATGGAATTGATTTAATTGCTTTTAATTTGTCGAGCAAAGCATATTTCTCAGTATTTAACCAGTACCAAGGTATAAAACTAAAGTGGCTCAGAAACTAAAGCGGCCCAGGATCATTCCTGGTCCACCAGTTGCATTGCTTCTAGTTGCAACTCTGCAACCATGACATCTGCTGGACAGTAAAGATTATAGTTTACCAGATCACATAACAGGTAATTAATAAATCAATATTTATTCATAAATAATTGTTGTGGGAGCTTCTTCCACTCCTTCAGCCAATTGCTGCTGAGATACCAGCCCATTGGAGCATGGTCTCTCTCTCTTTAAAAAAAGCAGTGATTGCCCTCGGCTCTCTCTCTTGCTTCCAGCTCTATTTCCAGCTACTAGGCTCCTTTCCTGATAACACAGAGGGATGTTATCTGGGATGGTAATCTGTAAGTTTTTTCCCCTTTAAATAAATAACCATTCTATTAATCATAATTTTGAACAGGTGTGGGATTGTTTATGACTTATGCCTTCATCGGGCACCCAAACGTTTGGTTTTAGAATCCCTTCTTCCTCCTGCTTGGCTGCCTGCCACCAGCTTGGCTTGGCATGAGCCCTGTGCATGGAGCCAGCAGTTCAACATAAATTATCACACAGTGGCTTTTCTTGCTGTAATTCTTTATATTTTCTCTCTACATGCCTCAGATTGGCTTCAAGCCCCCATGCACCCAATCATTTTCCTCCCCACGTGGATTTAAACTCCACGCCTCCCAGGTTCCACAGGCCCGGACAGTCTCTGCCTGCCGGGTTTGCTCTTCTCTGAGTCGTTTTTAAATCTCCCTTGCAAGCGCAGGGGTTAAGTGGCTCGAATCAGAGCGCAAGGGGTTGCCAAAAGCTGTAAACCCTCAGGGCAACTCTGTCACGTGGAGGCATACGCAGCTTCTGGGTTGCTCTTCTCTACCCCTGGATTCTGGGTTTCTGGTTCCATGTATGGAATTGATTTAATTACATTTACTTTGTTGAGCAACTCATATTTCCCAGTTTTTAACAAATACTAAGGTGGACCCTGAAACCGGACCCCGTTTCTGTCACCTTTGCAGTGGTTCTAGTCATGACTTGGCAACAGCGCCACCTGCTGGATAATAGGTAATATGGCAGTTTTCATTTCCATTGCAACTTTTACTGCTTTCTTTACTAATACAATGGATTATATCATGCAAGGTTTATATGATTATGAGGATACCTTAATTTACTGGTTACTAAGTTTCGGTTTTCTTTTCCATATTCTATCATTAAGGAAGAAGATGGCACTCCTAAGAATGATACAATCTTTACAGACTAATAATGAACAGCTAGCTGAAAGGATTAAAATTATTGAAAATGAAAGATTGTCTGAACAAGTGGATACTATGATAGACAAAATTAACTCCATATCTAAGGTACTAGAAAGTTACCTGAAAGGGTTCAGGCTGTTGAATTTCACATTCAGACGTTATCACAAAGTTTTGATAAGGTAACAGACAGAATGTACCTAGAAGATGGGAATCTACATGATATACAAGAAAAGTTTAAGGAGGACATGTTATCATTGAAGGAAAAAATTAAAGCCTTGGAATCCCAAGTGCAGAATGGGGACCAAAAAATTGATACCTTAGTGAAATCACTAGAAACACATGCAGGTCAGGAGATTCTGGATTTAAGAAAGACAATGATAAAAAGATTTAAAATGATTGAAGAAATTATTGGAGCTGGTGAACAGAATAAGAAGGCACAAGGACAGGATACAATGCCACCACCAGCTGTTAGAACTGGCTTACCCAGGGTTTTAATGACATTCCCTGTAATTTATTCTGACAAAGCATCAACTTCTAAAGGCTCAAAGGGAGTCAAAGAAGCTAGATGAATGCCAATAGGAATGAATGATCTAAAATAACTTAAGCAAGCCGTCATTGATTATGGCTTGCACTCTGCATTTGTTAAGGAAATGATAAGGACTTGGGCTTCTAATGTCAGAGCTACCCCCCATGATTTCTCTCAGTGTCTACAGTTTTAGATGATGGACCTTCCTTGATGTTTGAAATCTATTTCAGAGAAGAATCCAAACATATGGAACAGCAAGGAAGAGCAAAAGGTATGGAGGTTTCCAAAGATCAAATTCTTGGTGTAGGACCATATGCTTATCCACAAGTCCAAGCTCTTTACAATGAAGAAGTACTGTGTCTATGTCACAAAGCAGCCTTGAATGATTGTAATAGAATACAAGATCCAGGGAAAAGGGTTGAATCATATACCAGGGTTAGACAGGGACAGAGAGAACCCTTTACTGACTTTTTGCAAAGATTAATTAAGGATCTGGACATAGGGGTAACAGGCCCAGAAGTTAGACAAATAGTTCTTGAATCTTTGGCTTTTGAAAATGCAAACATAGAATGCAAAAAGATAATTGGGCCTTTAAGGTCTAGATCAGCACCTATGGATAAATGGATGCAGCATACAATGAATGTTTAGACGTTTGGCTATAATGATGAATCTTGGGTAGGAGAAGCGATTTCCAAAGCAATGAGGAGACATCAAACTGCAAGGTGTTTTAATTGTGGTAAATTAGGACATCTGAAAAGGGATTGCAGGCAAAGAATTTCTAGGAATAATATCTCCTCTGGGAATGACAAAAATAGGAGACCCCGGCCTTCAGGTATATGTTGGAGGTGTGGTAAAGGTCGACATTGGGCCAATGAATGCAGGTCAACAACAAACAAGGCAACCCGATACCATCGGGAAACCCCTTAAGTGGCCTCTCACAGGCCCCCAAGCCAAAAGTGGCCTAGTCATTCCCAGTTACAGTGGAGAATGTATCTCACCAAGAAAATTAAAAGCTCCAATTTGTGCTGTAAAAAGTAATGCTGGTCTAAATGATGAGTTACATGTGGAGGATGAGTTAAAAAATCCAGTAGGAAGGGGTAAACGTATATTTTGGCAGACTTCTATTAACAATCAAAGACCAAAGCTAAGAGTGTATAAATGGCATTTTTGTTGAAGGCATATTAGACACAGGTACGGATGTAAGTATCATTACTCCAGAATCTTGGCATCCAAATTGGCCTCTTCAAGAGGTAGATGTTCAGTTCCTGGGAATTGGAACCCTATCTTGTATAAAACAAAGCACAAGATGGGTTGAATGCATAGAGTCTGAAGAGCAAATAGGAAGACTAAGACCATATATAGTCAATATTGCAATAAATTTATGGGGCCATGACCTGCTACAGCAATGGAATACCAGATTAACATTCCTGTAGTTCCAGGAACTCATAATACTGGGAAGGATATGATGAGGTATTATGGAAAAAGGTCACTAGTCATTCAGACTTTACAAGAACATACAGCAAATAACAAACATTTAGAGGTACCAGCAGCCCTACCTTTAAAATGGCTAACTGAGAAGCCAATATGGATCAAACAGTGGCCTCTAGCTGAAGATAAATTACAGGCATTGGAACAGCTGGTACAAGAGCAACTAGATGCTCACCATATTGAAGAATCAAACAGCCCTTGGAATTCTCCTGTGTTTGCTGTAAAAAAAAGAAATCTGGTAAATGGAGAATGGTGACAGAACTAAGAACTGTCAACAAGGTAATTCAACCTATGGGTCCGCTACAATCTGGAATTCCTTTGCCTTCTCTGTTACCAAAAGGATGGCCTCTTATAGTTATTGATTTGAAAGATTGTTTTTTCACTATACCTTTACATGAAAAGGATAGAGAAAAATTTGCCTTCACAATACCTACTTATAATAATTCTCAGGCTACTAGGAGATATCAATGGACTGTCCTCCCACAGGGGATGCTCAATAGTCTCACATTGTGCCAATATTTTGTAAGTAAGCCATTGGAAATAATTCCTAACCAATTTCCCAAGTCCATAATTTATCATTACATGGATGACATTTTGTTATCTGATTCAAATACTTTAGAAAGGATGTTTGAAGAAGTAAAGAAAGTCTTGCCTAAATGGTGATTTCAAATTGCTCCTGAAAAGATTCAAAGAGGAGATTCTATTAATTATCTAGGTTACAGAATAGGTTTACAGAAAATTAGGACACAAAAGGCACAAATTAGGAGAGACCAGTTAAAGACTCTTAATGAATTCCAAAAATTGTTAGGAGACATTTCCAGTCTACAACCAGCTGTTGGGATAACACTTGTAGTAGGAGCTGCGGGCCTCTTCTCACAGCCCGGCTCCTGGCCACCTGGCCAGCTTATACCCTGAAATAACAACACACAAACTGTATTCATTTAAACACTGCCTGGCCCATTTCTATTAATGTGTGTAGCACCGAGGTGCGCTTACCAGAAAGATTCTAGCCTACATCCATCCTAGGTTGGAGCTTCATCGCGTCTGCCCAGAAGAGGGGAGCATGGCGTCTGAGCTCACTTCCTCTTCCTCCCAGCATTCTGTTCTGTTTACTCCACCCACCTGTGTTCTAACCTATCAGGGCCAAGCAGTTTCTTTATTAATTAACCAATGACCTTCCTCCATCAAACACCTGATCTAAATGTTCATTTAAACAAAACCTTAGATGGTGATAAAGATTTGAATAGTCCCAGAAAATTGACAGCTGAAGCAGAAAAGGCACTGACAATGATTGAGGAAAAATTACAGGAGGCACATGTGGATAGGGTGAACCCAAATCTTAGTTGCATCCTCGTCATATTGCCTTCCAGAATTTCTCCTACAGGGATTTTAATGCAGAGGGAAGATATTATTTTAAAGTGGATATTTATACCTCATAAACCAAGTAAAAAATTTCATAAAATACATCATGTCAATAGTAAAGGCTTAAAAAAAGAGTTTTCCATTACATGGCAACAAGCTAAAGACATTATCAAGAGATGTCCTACTTGTTCTTTCTATAATCAAACACCGTTGCCTGCAGGGAGTAACCCAAAGGGTACTCAAAGGAATGAAATCTGGCAGATGGATGTGTTCCACTTTATGGAATTTGATAAATTAAAATATGTACACCACACCATAGACACGTATTCAGGTTTTCAATGGGCAACTGCCCTGAGCTCAGAAAAGGCTGATTCGGTAATCACACATTTTTTAGAAGTTATGGCCATCATGGGTATACCTGCACAAATAAAGACAGACAATGGTCCAGCATATGCATCTAAGAAAATTTTTTTTTGATTATTATAATATAAAACACATTACAGGTAGGCCAAATAATCCTACAGGTCAGGCAGTTATAGAAAGATCAAATCATACTATAAAGGATATGCTAAACAAACAGAAAGGGATGGGAAATACCCCCAGAAATAGATTGCATAATACTTTATTAACCTTGAATTTTCTTAACGCTAGTGAGAAAGGAACAACAGCAGCAGAAAGACATTGGATAATGGAAAAGTCTGCTGAACTAAATCAACCAGTTTATTTCAAAGATGTACTGACCTCTCAATGGAAGCCAGGAGATGTGCTACGTTGGGGAAGGGGTTTTGCTCTTGTTTCCACAGGAGAAGAAAAATTGTGGATACCATCAAAATTAATAAAGGTTCGATTTCAAGAGGAGAAACCTCTTGAAAAGGAGAAATGACAGCTCATCCACAATGATGATATTCATACAGGTGGTAAGAAAAACATAGAATGGGGGCAGGGTTCTGTTCTTATCTCCGCAGGAAAACACTCGTCCTTGAAAAATTCAAAGGACCCTGGATATTTGAATACTGACAAATGGAAAAATAACTACTCAATAAGGACTATCAAGAAAACTAAACAGGTTCTGTAGGGTATACTATATTATATTTCTAAATTTATAGAGGTGGGTTTGGAGTTGGACTCTGGCTTAGTCCCTCTCTAATTCCAAGCCTGATGTTAAGAGAAAAACCCAGAGTTTCTGTAGTTTCTGTCTCATGTCAAGAGCCATCATATAGTACAGAAAGAAATATGAGTTTAGAAAACATCTTGGCTTTTCTTCATATCTATCATACCTTTCATTGAATATATCTATCATACCTTTCATTGAATATATGTATGTCTGTATATGTCTATATAATTAATGCTTAAGTTTTCCACAATGAACAATGAGTTTTTCCTGCAGTGACATTTCAAGTTTCCAGGAAGAAGATGGGGCCCCACAACAACAATTCTACCTGGTTGATATGACGTCATGATACTGATAGCGCTACTACAAGACCTGTTTTGAGTACCAGCTGCACAAGACAATTCCAACTTGGTTAGCTGAAATGGTGCACATCTTTTACAGCATTCTGGCCAGACCTCCACAAAATACTCAGAGACTATACTATTTGCAATCTTACCAGACATTAATATTGAAATTTAACTATCATTTTACTTTCACAGGATGCCTCAGAAAGAATGTCACCCCATGACAGCTGGAAGTAATTCTAGAGGATGATGCCCCGTCTCCCACTAAAGTTTGTCCTTGGGTTTAGGGACATCATTTAGGGGTTGATGATAATTAGTACATGATTGAGGGTTGTGGGAAGAATTTTATAAGCTCAGGGATCTTTTGGAAAAAAAAGAGGGATAATTGGATGATGGGATAATAGATTGGTACTTGTGAGTTATTGTTTCTAGACAATTATATTGGTATTGATTCTTATATAGTGATACAAAGTTAAATTATATTGACTATTGTATGCATGCATGCTTCTACCTCTGTTTAAAACATTTTTTATGTATTGATATATGTATATTTACCATATTGCAGTGTACATTTCTACCTCTGATTAAGAGACTTATATATTGTTTATGTATTGATATATATATTTACCATATTGCAATGTATACTTATACATTGTTTACATTTGGAGGTCATTGTCCTCATTTATTGCACAGTTGTTTATTGTCTTAATCTTTAAGTTAGATAGGTATTGAGAATTACATAGATCAATAGTCATCTATGTTTTTCATTTATAATTAGACTAATCAGGTTCTTTAAATACATAGAGATTGTATTCAGTATAGATAAATAATCTGCAACCTCTTCAAATAGCTGTAGAAATGGCCTTTAATCTAACTCAGAGTTCTGTGGTAGTGAGACACAATTGCTCCTGGCAACACTGATCTATTCCCAAAAGAATGTTGAGTATCAAAGACACTCCACCTGGAGCCTTCCTTCTTGGCCAAACTGGCCTTTGGGCAAAGAAATACCCATACCTCAACCACTGACAAAGATACAGAGTATCTGTAAATGGATAAAACAGGACTGTCATATTCTGCCAAGACAGGGTAAGATAGTTTTGAAAAATTTCTTGCCTTTGAAAATGGTATGTCAGTTACATTAGGCCTTAGCCAAAGTTGGTTGCTTCAACACTGCAAACATGACTTTGGGTGACTGCCCAGGTAGCTAGTTGTCTCTTTGATTTGTTGCATGGTTTGGAAGTTGTTTGATTGCACTTCCTAATTACTCAGGTAACATTATTTCCCTTCTTTGATGGGGTTGAAGACTATATAAATGTAGTTACTTTTCTCTCATGACTTGGCCAAGTTAGTTATTTATTATACAAGACTTAAGCTAGTTAGAATAGGATATTTGTACTTATTGTATATAATTTCGTAGTAGATTTAGAACTCTCTTACTTAAACAAAAGGGGGAAGTGTTGTGGGAGCTCCTTCCACTCCTTCAGACAATAGCCGCTGAGATACCAGCCCATTGGGACATGGTCTCTCTCTCTCTTTAAAAAAGCAGCGACTGCCCTTGGCTCTCTCTCTCTTGCTTCCGGCTCCACTTCCAGCTACTAGGCTCTTTTCCTGATGGTGCAGAGGGCTGTTGTCTGGGACAGTGATCTGTAAGTTTTTTCTCCTTTAAATAAATAACCATTCTATTAATCATAATTCAGAACCAGTGTGGGATTGTTTGTGATTTACGCCTTCAAATATTAATGCAGACTACATTAATATTAAAACTTTTAGTAACTTTTTTGTTACTGCTATCGATTGTATTATGTGAGACTTATGTGGTTATGATGATACTTCTATTTATTGGGTATTGGGACTCAGTTTTCTTCTCCATATTCTACCATTAAGAAAGAATATGGCACTTTTAGGAATGATACAGTCTTTACAGACTAATAATAAACAACTAATTGACAGGATTAATGCCATCAAAACTCAAAAGTTACCCAAAAAATTTAATACTATTAAAAAGGAAAACATTAATTTGAAAGACAAAATTGAGTCCATATCTAAGGGTACTAAGAAATTATCTGAAAGAATTCATACTGTTGAAATTGACAATCAAAATTTGTTAAAACATTATGATAAGTTAGCATATAGAGTATCTCTCCAGAATGGCAATCTGCAGACTATTCAAGTAATGTCCAATGATGAGATGCTATTTTTAGAGGAGAAACTTCAGACTTTGGAACCACATGTGCAGAATGAGGACCAGAGCCTAGGTGCCTCAGGGAAATAACTAGAAACATATATAGTCCAGGAGACTCAGGCTTTATAAAAAACAATAATAAAAGATTTGAAATAATTGAGAAAATTATTGGAGCTGATAAACAGGGAAAGAAGGCACAAGGACAGGATTCAACATCACCAATACCTGTCAGAGATTACTTACCCAGTGTTTTAACTTCCTACCCTGTAATCTACTCTGACAAAGCATCAAGTTCTAAAGGTCCCAAAGGAGCCAAAGAAGGTAGATGGACACCTATAGGAATGAATGATCTAAAAGAAATTAACCAAGCTCTTGTAACTTACAGTTTGCATTCCACATTTTTAGGGAGCTGATAAAGACATGGCCTTCTAGGATTAAAGCAACGCCACAAGACTGGATTCAGTTAGTTCCAGCAGTCCTATACGATGGACCTGAATTAATGTTTAAAATTTATTTCAGAGAAGATACAAACATTTTGGAACAAAAGGGAAAAGGAAAAGGCCTTGAGACTTCCCAAAATCAAATTCTTGGTGAAGGCCGTTAAGCTGACCCATAGATTCAAGCTCTTTACAATGAACAAACCTTGTCCCTCTTTCACAAAGCAGCCTTAAATGCTTGGGACAGGATTCAAGAACAAGGAAAAAGTGTTGAATCATATACCAGGGTTAAACAGGGCCAAAGAGAACCCTTTAGTGACTTTTTACAAAGATTAACTAAAGCTGTACAAATAGAAGTAACAGACCCAGATGCTAGATGAGTACTTATTGAATCTCTAGCTTTTGAAAATGCCAACTTAGAATGCAAAAAGATACTTGGGCCTTTAAACATTAGATAGACACCAATGGGTGAATGGATCCTGCATACAATGAACATTGAGACGTTTCACTATAATACCGAATCTTGGGTAGGAGAAGTAATTTCCAAAAGAATGAGGAGACATCAAAATGCCAAATGTTTTAAGTGTGGTAGAATAGCACATCTAAGAAGGGACTGTAGACAAGGAATTCCTAGGAATAATGTCTCCTCTAGGAATGGCAAAAAATAGGAGGACTCAGCCTTCGGGTATATATAGAAGGTATGGTAAAGGCCAAAATTGGACCAATGAATGCAGATCAACAAAAGACAAACAAAACAACTCAATAACATTGGGAAACTCCTTGAGGGGCCTTTTGCAGGCCCCCAAGCCAAAAGCGGCCCAGTCATTCCCAGTCACTATGGTGGACATATCACACCAGGAAAATTGAAAAATCCAGAGCCTTCTGTACAAGACCATACTGTTCTAGATGATGGAATAAGCATGGGGGATAAGTCAAAAACTGCAATAGGATATAGGAAATGTATATTCTGGCAGACTTCTATAAATGATCAAAGACTAAAGCTAAAAGTGCATATAAATGGCATTGTAATTGTTGGTTTGATAGACACAGGTGCAGATATGAGTATCATTACTCCAGAATCTTGGCATTCAAATTGGCTTCTTCAAGGGACAGATGTTCAATTACTAGGAATTGGAACCATATCTCTAGTTAAACAAAGCATGAGATGGGTTGACTGTATTGGGTCAGAAGGTCAAAGAGGGAAACTGACACCATATATGGCTAATACTGCAGTGTGACCTGCTGTGGCAATGAAATACCCAGACTAACATTCCTGCAGTCCTAGGAACTCATAATTCTGGGAAGGATATTATAAGGTACTATACACAAAGGTCACCAGCCATTTAGGCTGTACAAGAACATAAAGCAACTAGCAAACCTTTAGAGGTACCAACATCCCTACCTTTAAAATGGTTAACTGAGAAGCCTATATAAGTTAAGCAGTAGCCTCTAGCTGAAGATAAATTACAGGCTTTAGAATTGCTGGTATAAGAGCAACTAGATGCTCACCATATTGAATCAACCAGCCCTTAGAATTCTCCAGTATTTGTTGTAAAAAAGAAATCTGGTAAATGGAGAATGGTGACAGATCTAAGAGCTGTCAACAAAGTATTTCAATCTATGGGTCCTCTGTAATCTGGAATTCCTCTGCCTTCTCTATTACCAAAAGGATGGGCTCTTATAGTTATTGATTTGAAAGATTGTTTCTTCACTATACCTTTACAAGAAAATAATAGGGAAAAATTTGTCTTCACAGTGCCTACTTATAATAATTCTTAGGCTACTAGGAGATATCAATGGACTATCTTCCCACAGGGAATGCTCAATATCTCCACACTCTGCCAGTACTTTGTAAGTCAGCCATTGGAAATAATATATAAGCAATTTCCTAAATCTATAATTTACCTTTACATGGATGACATTTTGCTATCTGATTCAAACATGAATACTTTAGAAAGAATGTTTAAGGAAGTAAAGAAAGTTTTGCCAAAATGGGGATTACAAATTGCTCCTGAAAAAAGACAGAGAGGAGATTCTGTCTATTACCTAGGTTTTAAAATAGTTTTTACAGAAAATTAGGACACAAAAAGCACAAATTAGGAGAGACCGGTTGTGGACTCTTAATGACTTTCAAAGATTGTTAGGAGACATTTCCAGTCTACAACCAGCTGTTGGGATATCATCTGATCTAATAATTCATTTAAACAAAACCTTAGAATGGTGATAAAGACTTTAATAGTCCCAGAAAACTAACAGCCAAAACAGAAAATGAATTGACAATTGTTGAGGAGAAATTACAGGAGGTGCATGTGGATAGGGTGAACCCAAATCTGATGTGGGAGTGTCATATATCAATCTGTTGATTTCATTGGTTAAGCAATAAATAAACTGCTTGGTCCTGATTGGTTAGAACATAGGTGGGTGGAGTAAACAGAGCAGGATGCTGGGAGGAAGAGGAAGTGAGCTCGGACTTCACGCAGCTCCTCTCAGAGCAGGACACTCGCGATGAAGCTCCAACCCAGAATGGACATAGGCTAGAATCTTCCCGGTAAGCGCACCTTGGGATGCTTACACACATTATTAGAAATGGGCTAGTCCAGGTGCGAGAATTAGCCTAGAAGAGGCTAGATAGAAATGGGCCAAGCAGTGTTTAAAAGAATACAGTTTGTGTGTTGTTATTTCAGGGCATAAGCTAGCTAGGCAGCCGGGGTGCTGGGGATGCAGCCCCGTCACTCCTATTAGTACACAAATCTTAATTGTATTTTAGTCATATTGCCTTCCAGAGTTTCTCCTAAAGGAATTTTAATGCAGAGGGACAATATTATTTTAGAATGAGTCTTTTTACCACATAAACCAAGTAAAAAATTAAAAACTTTTGTGGAAAAGGTCCCTGAATTAATTATAAAAGGTAAATTGAGACTTCATCAATTAGCAGATATAGACCCAGCAGAGATTACAGTGCCTTTCACAACTGATGAAATAAAAAAGTTATGGGAAGACAATGAACCATGGCAAAGAGCTTGTGCTAATTTTTTGGGAGAAATTAATAGCCATTATCCCAAAACTAATAGACTTAACCTTATAAAGAGAACTTCTTGGAAATTTCCCCAAATTGTACATCATGCTCCAATAACTAGAGCTCATACTTTTTATACTGATACAAATAAATCAGGGAAGACAGGTTAGAAATCAGAAGAATTGAGTAAGGTGGAACAAAGCCCTTATAATTCTGTCCAGAAGGCAGAATTATATGCTATTCTCATGGTGCTAAGGGATTTTAAAGAACCTCTCAATATAGTTACTGATATGCAGAAAGAGTTGTCTTGCATATTGAAACCACTGGATTTATACCAGATGATACAGAATTGACTTCATTGTTTATCCAGGAGATACTGGGAGGATTAGGATGGAGCTTGCCCCATCCCCAGGGCCAAGCATCCTGGTGCTGTATCCACTGGCACTCAGGTAATAAAGAATTTCTTTCTCTTGGGCTGGTTTAGTGACACAAGCCTTTTTCCTGTATCTCTAGGAGTAAAAGCATAACCAGTTAATCTCCTGGGCTATGATCTTATGTTAATTGAAGCCAAGGTGAAGGGTAAATACAGAATATTAATAGCTGGTAAGGTTAGAGCAATGGTTAGTAGATTACACCTGTCTGAGTCTGCCTGTAGAGAATTTAGGGCCACCCAGACCTGTTTATCAATAAGAGCAGTCATACTGTCTCTCTGATCAGTGCCTCCTTTTAGGGCTCCTTTCTTGTCAACAAGTCCTGTCAATGAGGATAATTGTGGGCCTCTAGCATTATGAAATTTTGACTATGAGAATAAAGGGTTGGCTGAGTGAATACTTTCACACCAGGGCCCATAGTGTAGGTGAAGTCATCCAGTTGCCAATACAGGAAAAGTCAGGTTTAATGGATAATTTATACACTGCTGGGATATTTTGGATGAATCCCATTATGGAAGGGAGAAATGTCATGATTTCACAAAATTTCTACAGAATTGACAGTGACTATTCAAAAGATGAGTGTTATTTTTTTGGTCCCTTTAAGGGACAAGCCACGCCCACTCCCAGCGACCTCTGACCTCTCGCTGCCATCTTGAACCTCTTTCGCTGTCCCCTCTTGGCATGCGTGCATATGTCTCTCTGTCTCTCTCTCTCTGTCTCTCTACTTCTCTTTCTCTCCCTCTCTCTGTCTCTTTCTCTCTGTCTGCCTCTCTGTCTGTCTCTCTCTCTCCTCTAAGTAATAAAGGTTCAGTTCTGATTCATACTATGTGTCTGTCACATGTCCCTACCCAAGTGCCTGCTCGCCCTTGGGAACCCACCACCACTCAGGTGACGGACCCAGGACCTGCCCCGCTGGGGATTCCCCGACCCACCACCAGCTGCCGCCTGGGACACGCAAACATTTTTTAAATCATAAAAATGAGTGTTCCCGAAGCTCTACAAATCAGGTTATTCTCAGGGTATACACTCCTGTGAGTCTATCTGGTGGTCTGTCAGTTGTACTTTTGCTGTATAGCACTTGTGGCTCACATCAGTCAGTAATGATTTCCCTAAAATTGTCAAGGCATTGGTTGTGGGATCATTTCCGCTAGGCTACACCTGGTCTTGCTCCAAGAGTGCTAGCACCTAGCCCAATCCATCTTTTGTTTAGCAGATACCTTTTGTTTCCCTATGTTTGAATCTTGCCTGAGAGTTTTCCAAGGATACAAAGCCCATGCAAAACTTGGTTGGGGAAGCCTAGAAAAACTGTGGTACTTCTAGGCATTGTCCTTTTGGAAATTTCTTCAGGTTGTTTTGAAGATATGGAAATCAACTTGCTAAAATGTAAATTGGAGAAGAATAAAAGAAGCCCCAGGTGAAAGGAAAGATCCACCTTGCAGTCAAGGCTAAAGTCATTCTAAAGGTGCCTCTGAGTCTTCTTTCCACGGACCCACTTGAACCCAATACCACAACAATTGGTAGACACACAACAGAGTCAGAAACACACACCAAGAGATAAGATCTGAGGTAATAGGGGAGATTCAGAAAACAGAGATGTGAAAGAAAGCAAGAGAAAAGAACAAATGACAAAGGTGTAGACAGAAAAATGGAGAAAGGGACTCTGTTCAGTGAAATACACAAGAGAAACAAGAGACAAAGAGGGAGAGAACACTGTTTTTAGTTGGGGGCTTCACCTCAGCCCCTGGCATCCATTTTGGAATGTTGGGTGGAAAGTTCCATGTCCAAGTTCCCTCTCCTGGGAGTTGCCTCAGTTCAAACTCCACCTCCAAGAAAGCCCACCAAACAGTGACATCTCCCCAGGGAGGGTCAAGACCACTCCCATGGGCTACTTAAACTGCCCCCCAAAGAACGAGCATATGGTCTTTCTGATTATCTGTGGTCTCTTCTCCCCTTTTCCCTCTCCCTGTTTTCCCTGGGGCCATCCGGGAGTGCTGGCATCCATTAAACCTGGGTTTCTTCTGATTTGGCTTAATTTAGTCTGATTGGCTTACTGTGTCAGCAGAGATGCTTACCAGACCAGAGAAAATACTTAACACACACCATATGGACACACACAGGACTAGGAGATGCAGTGAAGGTGACAGGGCAGATGGCGGTGACACCGAGGACAGACGACTCTCATCAGTCACAGGTACCCAGTCACTGCTGACCAACAACACAGCCTCCTTACAACATCAACACAATAGGGTTAAGTTGGGTGTTTATCATTTGCAACCACAAAAATATTTTATTGTTGACTATAATCTCTAAAAAATGAAAGTGTGCTTTAACTAGTGTGACTTCACAGGACACATTTGGGACACCAGTGATGAGAGGTCACAGCCTCCATCCCCAACAATTCTACCATGTTTAGTTGCACTGTCCTCACCAACATGAAGGAGGCTGGGGTGGTGTGAGAACAGGACACCAGACATGAAGATGTGACAGCAGGTCCTGTCTCCTCAGCCCACCCCAACATGGAGCCCAGGATGTTTCCAAATGCCTTCACAGTAGAAACTGCTACTTCCGGCCACAGTTTAGCTGGGTCACTGTGAGTTCTCTTATTCCCTTCATCAGCTGGCCACTAGGCCATGAGGGCAAAAGGGGCAGAAATGGCAAGCACGGCTCTGTACAGCCTGTGAGTATGGCAGAAACGGCTTTCCAGGAGACTGCTACAGTATTACAGCTCAGCTTTATTCCATAGCAACGGAGATACACAACATGGGACCAGCAGTTGGGGCGTCATCGAATTTGTGTTTGGTAGCACAGTCCTACCATACAGCTGGAGCACAAAACCTCCTTATCATAGGGCAGCAGGGGGAGAGCATCTGCAGAAATGTGTGTCAAAGGTCACACTTGAGATGGGTCCGGCATCCAGGCTTAAGGACAGCTTCCAGATAAGGTCAGGCACTATCCAGGTCGGGAGGGAGTCCTACTGGAAAGGGGGTTCTCCCCCATTTTGCCCCAAGCCCAGAGAGCTGTCCAGACACAGTAGACTGCAACCTTAAGTGCAAGGTGCTCCAACAGGTCACCTTGTCCACACCGCTTCCACCTAGCCCAACTCAGAAAGATTCGGGATACATATAATTCAGAATATGTTTAATTATGAAAAGAAGCAAATGTTTTCAGGGTCTCTTCAGCAGTCCTATGGGACAATGGAAACAGAAGGCTTGGGGTCTGAGGAGATTGTGTCACGGTACACAATGATCTCTGGAATCAGCTCAGGAGCAGAGCCAAAGACAGAGCTTGGGGAGTCAGGGATCATAAGAGTTGAGTCGTTGAGCACATGGGCACCATGCTAGACTCTGAATCAGAGAGGGACAGGCAGGCTGGGGCAGATGGGAACTGAGAGCAGGGACATGCAGATCTTACAGTACAACAGCCAACTCAGCCAAAACACCATGAATCACTGTAGGAGCCCTGTGAGAGAGAAGTGGGAGGGAGTGGTCACTCAAGGTCCCTGGAGATGCCTGCCTTCTGGATCCCATAGAGGTAGACAAAGAAAGCTGTGTTCAGGCCCTGCCACCACCTTCCCATCACCTGTGCAGAGGTGAAGACAGCTAAAGGGCACAGAGCTCACAGGACACAAACGTGTGGGAGGTGGAAGAGAAGCCACCACCCCCAGGGAATATGAAGGATCTGAACTTTTGGGTAAGTCAGAGGAATCTGTCTCTTCTGCAGATCTATCAGTGTGTTCCAACCACCATTAACTCCCAAGGTCATGGACTCCAGTGTAGGGCACAGAGCAGGCAACATCTTGGTGTCTAAACTCAAGGCATGGCTCAGGCTCCCCTCAAGTGAGCCAAGTCCTGCTTGGAACAACTTCTGGAGCTTCCTAAAGACACCAGCTAGGACACTCTCAACCCCACAGCAGGACTGTGGCAGGTACAGCGCCTCATGCCCTTCCTTCACACCCACAATTCTACACCTGTACCCCCTCACACTTGTACCCCCTTCAGATAAGGGCTGAAATATTACCTGCTGGAGGAGGCCCTCGAGGTCCTACAAAAGGAAGTCACATAGAGAAAGGTCTTGTTATAGAAACAGGGACTTGCTTACAAAACCCAAGGGACAACAGGACGTGGCGCTTAGCTGAAGCTGTTCTCTCATCATGGGTTCACTAAGGCCCTGAGCATCCCCCTCCCCATAATGGATGAAGCTGCCACCAGAAGGAAGGAAAACAAGGTCCATGCTCTCTCAGTGGTGGGAACTTCTGGAAGGGAGGCAGTGAGAGTAGACAGTGGTGGAAGTCCCAGGATGAACTCCAGCACGGGTATGGCACAGTCACTCAGCCAGCAAAGCCGGATTCTGTGTCCTTCCCGGGCTCTCCCATGTCCTCCCACCCCAGCCCAGCTCCTCGCCCTCAGCACAGCTCCTCCCCCTCAGCACAGCTCCCCCCCACCAACACAGCCCATCACCCTCAGCACAGCTCCTCCCCCTCAGCACAGCTCCCCCCCACCAACACAGCCCATCACCCTCAGCACAGCTCCTCCCCCTCAGCACAGCTCCCCCCCACCAACACAGCCCATCACCCCCAGCCCAGCTCCTCCCCTCAGCACTGCCCACCACCCCAGCGTCCCCAGGGTCCTCACCTTTCTGACTCCTGTGACGGACAAAAAGGCCCAGCCCGAGGAAGATGAGCCCCAGCACGAAGCCCCCAATGCCGCTCAGCATCTTGCTCTGAGCAGACTCGGACTGTGCGCCTGGGGAGCAGAGCCTGGGTGTCAGCTTTGTCCCACAAACTCTGACTGAGAACCTAAAGTCCAGCATGAGTCATATGAGGTGAAGAAGCTGAGATGACCAGTTCTCTGTTCTGAACTTATCCAAGGCAAGGAAGGGCAGATGAGAGATCTAGATCTCAGCAGTGAGGGGGAGGGGCAGGGGTGGTCAGCACAGGTGAGTGAGACATGTGCACCCAGACATAGCTATAATCTCAGGCCCAAACACCCAGGCACTAGCTATCATTGCCAATTCCTCTGGATGTTAGGGACGAGTTACCAGTGTATGCAGTGATCTCCCAGAACTCCTGTCAGGAAAGATAATGAGGTCAGGGTTCTCCTAATGTCCTAACTATTGAGGCAAGAAATCTAATTTCCTGTGATTCTCAGCTCAGTAGTGGAATCAGACTTTGCAGGAAAAGTGATAGGATGGGTGGCACTGGAGGCACGGCAGTAGACGGCATCGGAGGGATAGGGGTATAACAGCTAAGATTCCATGTCTTTTGGGGCCCACAGTGAAATAAAAGTTTCCCTTACTCCACTCCACAGTGACAGGGCTCTGCAGACTGGGGTGCTCCACGTGGCAGGTGTAGACATCTCCCCGCTGAGGGGTCATCTCCAGCATGACCAGGACCTGGTAGGTCCAGTCCCCATTCTTAATAAGCTTCGTGGACACAACCCCGGCCGTCTCCTCCTGGCCATTCCGGAACCAGCGCACTTTGATGTGGGCCGGGTAGAAATCTGACACCGAGCAGACCAGCGTGTTGTGGTGGTTGAGGGCCTCCGTCCTGGACAGGGAGATGGCCACCTTGGGCTGCTCTGGGGGAGCAGATGAGAAAAGATGGTGAGTGAGATAGGGGGGGCACGTGAATGGTCCCAATAGGGAAGAGGCAGGATGGGGATGCCTGGGCTCTAATACTCCACAAATATAAAGTTAACAGTCAACAGGAAAATAACAGTGGCCCTACTCTTATATAATATGAAATGTAATAAATGTAGTAAAACAATAATAAAGAAAAGATCATGATTTCAAGTATATAATTTTTGAAGAAGAAATGCAAAAATAACTCCGGCACAGCATCACTGCCTTCATCTCCTCAGACCCAATGCACAGTTGGACAGTAGTGACTGACTTTATACACCATGCCCGCTACCTCAGAAGCCATCTCCCTGCATTCCCTTTCATCCATTCTGGGTGAAAACAGCGTGCACACTACAGTGCTTCATGAATTGAGGACACCCTATGTTCTCCCCACCCCACCTCCCTGTATTCTTTCCACAGTCAAGTGTGTTGATTACCGTTGCCATCCCTGCACTCCCTTGCTGTGAGGAATTAACTACCTACGGGATGGAACAGAGGACTGTTTCAGTTGAATAACAAGGTTACCGGGAAAGCAAGAGGGGAAAACATAAGCAACCTTGTGTTAATCCTTAGTCATGATGTACAGTATTAAATCTGAACCCGGTGCCTCACACGACCCTTTAATTGACATCTAAGAGACTCTCAGAGTATCAGGGACTGTGTCAGAAGTAGAAATGAGCCAAGGAAAACGATGCCCACCGGATTTGGCTTGCATGAAAGCTTCAGAGGGCAATGCCATCACAGTCTCCTGAAAGGGGCTGAGGTAATGATGCCCACATAGCAACGGTTTCATCCAGGATGAAATGGAGCCAGGACCCCCTAATGAAACTGCTAGTTCTAAGCCGGGCAATGGTGGCGCACGCCTTTAATCCCAGCACTCGGGAGGCAGAGGCAGGCGGATCTCTGTGAGTTCGAGGCCAGCCTGGTCTACAAGAGCTAGTTCCAGGACAGGCTCCAAAGCTACAGAGAAACCCTGTCTTGAAAAACCAAGAAAAAAATTTTAAAATTATATAAGAATAAAAAAAAGAAAGAAAGAAAGAAAGAAAGAAAGAAAGAAAGAAAGAAAGAAAGAAAGAAAGAAAGAAAGAAACTGCTAGTTCTAGGTTTGGGGAAGATAAAGCACAGGCGTCTTCCACTCAAGAAAGGAAGCCTGGGGGCTGGAGAGAGTTGGCCATTAGGGCCACTTGCAGCTCCTGTAGAGGACCTGAGTTCAGTTCCTAGAACAGTCTATAGCTCCAGCCCAGAGCTTTTTTTTTTTTTTTAATATTTTTCCCCTCAGATTTTGTATCACAAACTTTTAGTATGGTCCAAGTCAGCACAGTCTACTTCATAGCGCAGAGAACATAACAGTTATGACTTCAGGTCAGCACCAGGCCGCCAACCACCAGTCGCACAGGATAACCTCGGCCTCGAAGGGACAATCAGGGAAATAAAATGGAGGTGAATAATTACAAGACGCCAAAAGTTAAAACACATCGTTACAGAATCGTGGGTCTCTCCCGTTTAGCTTCCCTGAGTCGGCTTGACCTTGGCCTGACTGTGCAGCTCACAGCAGAACCGCGGTCAGAGGGGAGCGTGGGCCTCACAGGACACAGGGCAAAGGACAAAGGTGAGAAAGGAGGGAGACTCTAAGAGGCGCTGCGTGGGGCAGGGTAAACAGGGAGGAGGCTGTAGCAGCTCCTCCAGCTGGGAACCCCGACTGCGGTGTCCCCCTCAGGCCCACTCCCCTAATGGCCGCCGCCTCCCGCGGACCCGCCCTGCGCTCACCGAGCCTCCGCAGAGAGGTGGGGACCTCCGTCTCCTCGTAGTTGTGTCTGCACACCGTGTCCATCTCGGCCCGCTTCCGCTCCATGAAGTCCTTCTGGCTGTTGAAGTCCTCGGCCCACGACCGCCCCCGCTCGGTCACCGCGCGGTGCTCGCCCACGTCGCTGTCGTAGCGCATGAACTCCTCCCGGTTGTAGAAGTACCTGTCCACACCCCGCATGTGCTGCGTCCCGTTGGTGTAGTAGCACAGGCCTCTGAACTGGTACACGAAATCCCCTGCGGACGGACGCGGTCAGCCCTGGGCGGCGCGGGCAGCGGAGACCCCGGAGCCCGCGATCTGACCCCGCGCGGCGCTTCAGGCTGGGACGACGCGGTCTCTAGGGACCTCGGGGCCTCGGGAGGGGCGGGCGGGAGGGGGCACCCGGTTTAGAGGGGTCGGGACTCTGAGTGAATCCCGCCTCCGCGGAGCTCGGGGCACCTGAGAGAAGCTTCCTTCTGAGTAAAGAAAAATTCAAGAGAAGGAGACCAACTCTTCCTGACAAGAATATCCCCAGAAGGACAAACTGTACTTAGTGCGGATTTTTGTTTGTTTGTTTTGTTTTGTTTTTCCTTTTTGCTAGGCAGTGGAGGCACACTCCTTTAATCCCAGCACTTAGGAGGCAGAGGCAGGCAGATCTCTGTGAGTTCAAGGCCAGCCTGGTCTAGAGATCGAGTTCCAGGTCAGCTACACAGAGAAACCCTGTTTAGAAAAACAAACAAAACAACAACAATTTTTTTAAGAGAAGATTTAAAGTTGGGTGGGGTAGAGAGGGTCTGGGTAGAGTTTTGAACTACCCAGGTAACTATGCCTAAAATATGATCAAAATACACTGTACAAAATTCTCAACAAACTAATAAAAAATGATTAAAAGAAAAATACCCCAACGCAACCACATGAGATTCTCTCCTGCGTGCAAAGGGCCCTGACCTCCCAGACCCTAGGGGCCATTTATTCTCAGAGAAAGCCCCAGCTGGAAGACAGGTGACCTCCAGACCGGCCTGCTTGGACAGTGACTCAGCAGAGGATCTTTTTGTTTAGTTGGTTTGTTCTTGTAGACAGGGTTTCTCTGTGTGACTGCCCTGGCTGTCCTGGAACTCACAGAACGGAGCCTCTCAAGAATAACTGCTGAGGGAGGTTAAACTGCGCACAGGCATTCGTGGGGTGGGGGCTCTGTATGAAGTACATAAAGTACTCCCCTGTCTCTGAATTGAGGGGTCTCCCTGTGTATCACAGATTTCCCTTCTGTGCCTGACTTTTTCTGGGAAATACACTTTACCAACCCAGAGTCCTCAAGCTTCCATTTGACTCCTGTCTTCTGGTTCTCTCAGGGTTGGATGCCTAGAGTTTGCCCCCTTAAATCTCCAATCCACACCAGTAGTTTTCCTCAAATACCAAAACAAGAGTGCCACTGACCTGTGTTTCCCCATCTCGGGATCCAGCATTTCTTCCAGACAGCAGCTGGGGGTGGGGTGTCAGGGTGGGGGGGCTGCTATGCCAACCCTGCTGTTTCCTCAGCTCTAACCCCAGGCTCCCTTTGTCCTGTCCTGGGTAATAGATTTAAACTCTGTCTCCTCCTACTACAATATGCCAGGCTCGGCCTGTGCAGTAGGCACCATCCTAACTTAAATACCAGAACAGAGAAATGAGAATATAACCGCCCTCTCTTCCAGATAAAGGAGATCTATTATAAAAGACTGTTTTAAAATCGGAATCCTACCATGCTCCCCACACATTCCAGCATCACCAGGGTTCCGAGATCCGGTCCCCCAGAGTGTTGACTCAGAGACCCCTGCCCTGCACTTATGCACTTACTTGGGGAGTCTCTGCCCTCGGCTCCCGGGCTGCTCAGCACCATCAGCACCACAGCTGCTGCAATGAGTAGACTCGGGACCTGCACAGCCATCTCGAAGGAAAAGGTAATGGCAGCCACCAGGACGCACACCTGCTGTGCCCCCTTAGAAAGAAAAATGTAGATGCCTCTATGAGTACTGGGTTGGTCCCAGGAGAGGAGCCAATCAGCACCAGAGCTGAAGCGTGTCATCTGTCTCTGGGCAGATATTGTTTACAAAGGCTCTCTGTGCTGTGCACGGTTGTATCTTCATGGAGCCCCACTGGGTGAACATTTGAGGTGACAATTCCTTTCAGTTACAGGGTAAAAGCTGTCCAGACTGCAGACTGCCTGTGTGTGGAGTTTAAAGAGACAAAAGAGAAAAGCAAGTCAAGTATAGACAACTTTGGGAGAGTTATTTTAAAACCGCTGTTATTCTTGAGGGGGTTAGTAGGGAATTAATAGAAACCATGTATTAGCGGACAGAGATTGTCCTTTGTCTTGTCTGACACTGAGGAGCCTCAGGTGAGGAAGCAGAGTTCTTGGGAGTCAACAGGTCACTGAACCTCTTTCTAATCTTGGAATTCTTGTAAACTGTAAACCATGGTCTGACCGCTGTAACCTAATGCTTCCTGTGCACACAAGAAAGAGTGATGTGACGTGGTTAATAATGAGAACTGCAGTGTGTGAGTGTTGGAAACAGCAGGTCAGTGTGCAACCCAGCCCTGCTGGCTCAGGAATCTTCCTCATGGAGGTACCTTTTGCATTCATGATATCCCAATGGAAATATTTGAGAAGTTAGTTAACCCAACTTTTCTCTTAGGAATTCTTCTGCTGTCTAAATCCTCCACAACCACGAAATAGGTCCACGATGTCATCAAAGGCAACCATAAGTTCTTAGGGCTCCGTATGCAGTCACCTGTGTGTCAAGGACAAAAGGTCGAAGATGTGAAGCAGCTCCTTCAGGAAGGGTGCTCACAGGCTTGTCACACGGTGCCAGCCCTAGAGTCAGTGATCAGTGTGTGCTTCCCACTCTGTCTCCTCAGGTCTGCGCACACACTACCAAGTCTACTTATCAGTCAGCTGGAGCAGTGCCTGACAAACATCAGTGACTAAACAATAGGTCTCTTTCTCTCATTCCATGATGCTATCTCTATCATTTTAGATCCTAGTTAAACAGAACCTAAAAGCAGACTTGACCAGGGAAAGGGGTAGAGACGGGGCAGCAAGAACGTCCTGTGAGGGCTCTGGCAGCGCAGGTGAGCTGCAGCATTGCTGGGGCCCACACTGCACACACTGATGTAGAGAACCAGGAGGGACGGCCCTGGGCTCCCAGCAGCCATGGTGCTCAGGGTGGACACAGATCTCCTCAGCCTATGCAGGGAGCATAAAGGGGATCATCAAAGTTAGATGTGGAACGGTTGGCAGACAAACATGGCTATCCAGGGACCTTGGAGATGGATACTCCCGGTGTCCTCACCCCCACCTCAGACCTCCACACACTAATCCGAGGGCTCGGCCTCTCCTACTCCCTTCCTAAGAGGGAAGCGCCTCAACTCTGTCCTGGGCTGTGAGGGAAGTCTGTCACACAGGGGATTTCCAGCTCTCCCAGGCCTCTTCACACAGGCTTTTCACCTGGCAACAAGAGCGTCACCAGGAATCTTTCTGATTGGATAAGATCACATTAAGAAGCCAATGCCTTGGCCTTCTGCCAGCTCCTTCATCCTAGCCCAGCCTTTTCTACAGTCCTCTGAAGGGTTCTAATCAGACACAGCATTCCTGGTTCAGCCATGTGGGGTGTGGGGCAGCATCCTCTCTCTCTCAGGCAGAGAAAGGAGACTACGGAGACTATGATCTCTGTGAGTTCGAGGCTACCCTAGTCCACATAGCAAGTTCCAGGATGGCCTGGGCTACACAGAGAAACCCTGAGTTTAAAAAAAAAAAAAAAGAAAGAAAGAAAAGAAAAGAGAAAGGAGACAGCGACATCAGGTTCTTCAACAGGAAACTTCCCATCAAACATAGTTTGGCATGCTTTAACTTGAACATTAATGTGGTTTTCTTCATGTTTTTGTTTTCTCAAGAGCAACAAATGCCTAGAAATAGTTGTTAACAAAGACAAAACCTTTGGCAGCTTCCTTCAGACAATGGTTAATAACTCCAGAATATGAAAAACTGCAAAAACTCAACACCAGAAAACCTCAGGTCTTCCAGTTATTAAATGAGAGAGTGCACTGGAGGAAGAACTCTAAAAAGAAACACAATGGTCAACAAATATCTGAAAAAGTGTTCACACCCTGAGACATCAGGGAAAGAATATCAAAGCTGCCCTGAGACCCCATCTCACCCCAGTCACGACCACCAACCAGGAAACAGTGACAGCAAATGCTGGCCAGGAAGGGACCTGTATTTACTGTGGGCAGATGTGTAAATCAGTGCAGATGCCATGGAAATCAGTGTGGAGGGTTTCAAAAAGCTAAAAATAGAACTATGAAGCCTGGTTTGGTACTGCACATCTTTAATCCTAGAACTCAGGAGGCTGAGGCATGTGGATCTCTGTGAGTTTGAGGCCAGCTGGTCTACAGAGTGAATTCCAGGAGAGCTGAGGCTACACAGAAAAATCCTGTCTCAAAAAAAGAAAGAAAGAAAGAAAGAAAGAAAGAAAGAAAGAAAGAAAGAAAGAAAGAAAGAAAGAAAGAAACCAAAACCAAAGTATGGCCCAGCTTCCCCCCCCACCCCTGCCTGCTGGGTGTGACCTGAAAGGACCCAGTCCTACCACAGAGATGTCTGCAGACTATGGTTGTCGCTGCACTGTTCTCAGTATCTAAGAAATGGAGCAGCCCAGATGTCCATCATGACAGACGGACAGCCTAGTTGTCCATCGTGACAGACGGACAAAGAAAACGTGGTGCATACACACAGTGGAACTGTACTCACCCATAAAGAAAACTGAGATCATAAAGTTAGGGAAATAGACAGACTTGAGAATTACTATATAAATGAAATAACCCGGGTACAGGAAAATAAATGGCACAGATTCTCTCTGAGAGAAGGATCCTAGATTTTAATTTTTACATGTGGGGCAGAAGGACAGGGGCAGATGGGGAGGAGGGTCAACAAAAGCACACAGTGTGAACAAGCCGTAACGAGACACACCATTCTGGATAATAATTCAAAAACCTATTATTAAACATGGGAGTCAAGGTTCGAGATGCAAAGGCTGATGGGTAGTGGGGTGAGCAGGGGTGAGCCAGGAGACAAGTCAGAAGCTCTCAGGGCCACTGAGGCACCTGCGGTGGGAAGGAGGAGGAGGAGTGTGGGGAGATGAGCTGCAGTGCACGGACTCCAGGGAGGTTTGCTCGTTTTCATTGTCTAAGGACGTGTTTGTCTCCTCCTCTTCCCTGCCCTGAAGGACAGTCTAGGCAGATGTAGACTCCATCAATGCAGCTCTTACCTTCAGCACTTGAAAGCTGGTGTGCAGCTTCTGCTGTCCCCGGTGGCTTCAGGTGACAAATTCATGGTCATCGATTTGAAGCTCGTCCTCTCTCTTAGGCATCTTAAGGTCCTCACTAAAAAATGGATTTACCTGATGCTTGTTTTACTCAGCTCCAAAATCCATAAAATTATGTCTCACCAAGTTTAGGAAGTTCTCAGCATTTATTTCTTTGAGTATTTTTTCAGCCCTTCATCCTTTCCTCTTCTTCTGGGTCTCCAGAGGGGAAGAGATAGGTCTCCTGTTGTCCTGGAGTTCCAGGGCTCTGTCCACGGCCTTTGCCCTGTTTTCTCCTTGTTATTCAGACTCAGTGAACCCCATTATCTCTCTTTCAGTTCATGCATTCTATTGTCTGCCGTGTTCACTCAACTGTGGAGCACAATAATTGGTTTTTAATTTTACAGTTCTGCAATTCCCATTAATTCCTCTCAGTCTGTAATATTATTCAGCGAGGCCATCTGTTTTTGGTTTTTTGTTTGATTGTTTTTATTGTGCTGTTGTTTTTATCTGCTTGGGTGAGCTCGGCATTGCTTACTAGAGTATTTCATGATGTTGCTTTAATGTCCTGCTGTAATTTCCCAACATATGACTCATCTTGATATTGGTTCAATTTAACTTTCTGATTCATGCTGTGATTGTCCTGATTGTGTGGTGAGCATGGCACTTTGCTGTGTCCTGGACAGTTGACAATTACATGAGATGATTCTGGGTGCTAACTAAGTAATGTTAGTGTCAGGCGGGTGTCTCTACACATAGATCCTGGTTGACTTTTCTGGTTATGGCTCTATTGTAATTTGAATGTAATTGACCCCCATAAGCTCATAGGGAGTGGCACTATTAGCAGGTGCGGTTTTGTTGGAGGAAGTGTGTCTCAGTTCACCTCCTGCTGCCTGTGCATCAAGATATAGAACTCTCAGCTCCTTTCCAGCACCATGTCTGCCTGCATGCTGCCATGTCTTGTCATGTTAATAATGAACCAAACCTCTGAAACTGTAGGCCATCCTAATTAAATGTTTTCCTTTATAAGAGTTGTTTTGGTCATGGTGTCTCTTCACAGCAATAGAAACTAAGAGAGGCTCCAAAAGCAATCTGTTTATGGATGTGGCTGTGATGCTCCATTTCTTTTCATTCACATTCTTACCCCAGGGCCCATTGAATCTAGTGTCTTCCGGTTACAGAGTGGCAGCCATTTCCCTGGACAAGCTGGTGCTCTCAGGTGGAGGTTGTGTCAGTCACCCTGGAGGAAGGAAGATGTTTCTCTTTCTCTGCTCTCTGGGTCACAGTGATTAATAGGTTTGTGGTGGATTGGATGAGAATGGTCCCTATAGGCTGATATATTGGAACGTTTGGTTTCCAGTGGTGGAACTGTTTGGGAAAGATTAGGAGATATGGCCTTGCTGGAGGAGGTGTGTCACTGGAGGTGGGCTTTGGGGTTTCAAAAGCCCACACCAGTTCAGTCTCACTCTCTCTGCTTCCAACTTGTGGGTCAGAAAGTAAACTCTCAGCTACTGCTTTGGCACCAGGCCTGCCTGCTGTCATGCTTCCCACCATGATGGTCATGGACTCACCCTCTGAAACCATGAACAAGGCCCACATTAAATGTTACCTTTATAGCTTTCCTTGGCCATGTGTCTCTTTACAGCAAAAGAAAAGTAACTCATACAGCCTTCTTCCTTTCTTTTAAAAAAGTTTCATTTGATTTTCATTTTATTTTGTGTATATGAGTGTTTTGCCTGCATAAATGTTTGTGTGCCACACACATGCAGTGCCTTCAGAGTCCAGAAGAGGGCGTCAAATCTTCTGGAAGTAAAGCTGTAGGTGATATGGGCTGCATGTGGGTGCTGGGAGCTGAATCTGATTTCTCTGCTAGAACAGCCAGTGTTCTCAGCCATGGAACATTTCTTGTGTTGAAAATGAATCTTTAGCCTAGAACTTTGTTTACAGACACCACAGATAGGGATTGTTGGTGTGGTCTAGTCAGGCTCCTGGCTGGTGTCAGGTACTAGGATTTCATGCGTCTAACAAGGAAGGGAGCTGACTGCTCAGGTTCGGGGCCTGAGAGCAGGTGGCACTCCATGGAGCAGCTGCAAGTTGGGTTCACACACGCAGCAGCCACATTCCTGGCAGGAAACAGACAGAAAACTCAGCTTCATTACTCTGAGAGGAGTCTGGCCAGGACCTGTTCCTAGCTCTAACATCTGAGAACAGCCAATCACAGGGCTGCACTGGGCTAGGGAGAGCAGTTACAGCTGCCTCAGCTGCCGTCTGGTGCTCATGGGCTCAAGGATTTGAACAATTATCCACACCTAGTGCTGTCTGGGAAAGTCACAGGACTCTCTTTTTATTGGAGGAAGTATGCCACTGGGGGTGGGCTTTGATGGTACAAAGCCTTGCCTCACTTCCTCTTCTTTCTCTGCTTCCTCTGTGTAGATGAAAACATGGCCAGCCAACTTCCTGCTCCTGCTGACCAGCATCCCTGCTGTTACAACACCATTCCCTCCTTCTGCAGTGCCGTCCTGCCATGAAGGACTCTGTCCTGCTGGGATTGTAAACCAAAATAAACCTTTCTCTCCTCCCTAACTCAAGGTGTTTATTATCACAGCAACAGAAAAGAAAAGGGTACACCTCTCTAGCTGGAGAGCTGAAAGAGGTGATGGCGAGGCCCTGCAGTCAGAGGACAGCCAGGGGGAGCCTCCTGGTAGCACCCGTGGTCTTGCTGAGCAGAACCTCAACTTTCCAGGGTGGGTCTAAAGATGGGATGTGGAAGAAACGGCAGAGCCAAGTGAATTTTTTGTAGCACGATTAATGGGGTTAGACCATATCTAAGCCCAGAAACAGATACTGGGGTTCAACCGGAAGACCAGAAAAGCAAAGCAGCCAACCACTGACTCTTACATCAACCTCAGTCTGAAATGGTGATTCTGCCTCCAGGAATCCTCAGAATGAGGCTGTGAGTGAGAGCTGTCTCCTCCTGTCTTATATTCCTCTCTAGGGCTGGGATTAAAGACGTGCACCACTATCACCCCGTGTCTACAGCAAACTAGTATGGCTACTAGGATTGAAGTTGTGTGCCACCACTGTCTGGTAAGAACCAGTGGATGGATGCTTTCCTTTTCTGGACTTTAGCTTGAACCCCAATATCTGTCTTTGAGTTTTTATTAATAAAGTTACATTTGGAGCCCAACATGGGGCTCAAACCCACGACCCTGAGATTAGGAGTCTCATGCTCTACGAACTGAACTAGCCAGGAAGTCTCATTCTGAGGATTCCTGGAGGAAGGATCACCATTTTAGGACTGAGGTAGAGGTAAGAGCCAGTGATTTACTGCTATGCTTTTCTTGTCTTCAAGTTGAACCCTAATATCTACCTCTGGGTTTTTATTAATTATGCTGGAATCTTCCTCTAACCCAGGTGTTCCTCATTGTCCCAAACCATGGAATTCTCAGAGCCAAGGAACCAAATCTTCCACTTGTTTTTCTCCATCAAGTTGTGGGGTGTCCTGCAGTCATGGCAACACACAGTGTCATCTGACCTGCTAAACCCACATCCCATCAGTGTGGGAGATCCTTCTGTATATGTGTTGCTTTTATTGGTTAATGAATAAGGAAGCTGCTTTCAGCCAATGGCTTAACAAAATACAGCCAGGTTAAAAGAGATATAGGGAAAGTAGGTGGAGGTAGGGAGAAGCCATGTAGCCACCCTCAGGAGACAGATGCACTGGAACCTTGCTGGTAAGCCACAACCACATGGTGATACACAGATTAATAGAAATTGGTTAATTTAAGACATAAGAGTTAGCCAGAAATATCCTTAAGCTATTCTCCAAACAGTATTGGAATTAATACAGATTTCCATGTGATTATTTTGGGAGTCTGGGCACCCGGAACAAATGAGCAGCCTCTGCCAACATCCCATGACTTTTCCCTGACTTTGGTCATCAGCCTTTCTCCTTCCTCTCACATATAATCTTCTGTCAGAACCCCTTCACCTCACCTGTCACTGAAAACTGAGAAGACAAGGAGCTCTCCTGTCCCACATGAGCCAAGCCCCATCCATTTGGAAACGTAAGCACTGAGCTGGAAAAACTAAGAGGGGGCAGCCCCTCCAGGGAGGGAGAACTAGCAAAGTGGTGTACGCTGTGCACATAGCCCTCATATCTCCGGTTAAATTGGTCATGATCAATTCTTTATATGAAAACACAATTTTTACTAGCCTTAGATGGCGTCACTTCCTTTAAATGTCTACATTAGGTAATATGGCTCAGCCTGCCAGCACACGCAGTTCTCAGGAAGCAGAGGTGGTGGAACTCTATAAGTTCAAGGCCAGCCTAGTCTACATAGTAAGTTCCAGGACAGCCAGGGCAACATATTGGGCCATATCTAAAAAAAAGTTATAAGTAAAACTCCAGATTCCCCACCCTGTCCAGTGTTGCTGTGGACATTTGAGGTCATGACTGAATGCTTATACTTATTGATAAAGTATCTGATTTTATTCATTAGCAGCTACTCAATCAGACACCAGATATTATAACAACTGAGGACACAGAGCTGTCCTCACAGCTGTCTGCACAGATGTCACCCTAGGGACCTGAGAGGACAGAGCCCACTCAGCAGCAACAGTGCAGACTTCCATTCTCTATGACAGGATCCGTGCAGGACATGGGGGATGTGGAGGGAAGCCAAGACAGACTCAGCAGTTGTCTCGTGTGGGTAGTGAACGTGGTCATGTGGAAGATTCGCCCAGCAGCAGATGGTGCATATCGTAAACGTGTTTCCTCTGAAACCAGACTGCCTGGTGCCAACTGCAGTTTCCTCACTCACTCGTGTGACTCTACACGGGTTCTTAGCTCTTCTGCCCCAGCTTCCTCACCCCTAATGGGAATGGTGATTGATTGTCTCAGTACCTCACTCGGGGAGCCAGCATTTGTAAGTGCACACCAGGTACTTGGCTCCCTGTAATAAACGTAGAAAAACAGAGTAGCTGAGAAACAGCAACAGTGAGACACTGGATGCTGCTATGGCTGCAGGGCCTGGTAAGGCACTTGCCCACGTGTCTGACCCAAAAGGGCACTTGTGGGTTTGGGAACAGGGTCCCAGTTCCAAGAGCACAGGACAGAAAGAAGCCAAGTTTCATTTGGGTTTTGTTTCTGAATGGGTTGAAGGACTGGACCAGAAGTCCTTTTTACCTGCCCTACACAGCTCTCTGGGCTCCTTGAGGACGAGGTGGCTTGGTTGTTTCTCCTGTCCCCAGCTCTCTTCTCATACCAAACAAACCGTGAAATCCTGTGTGAGAATCAGCTGCTCACAAGGTCTAGAGCCATGCCTTCTCATTGGTTAGACCGAGACCAGGAACAGCACACGGTGACTCTGAGCCGGTCTCATCCCGTTACACGGTCTCCTAGATTCCTCACAGGGAAACACACTGAGGCTGTGACCCTGAATCCTCACCTCTACCATAGCTGATGGAGACCGCCCTGGGATTAGGGTCCATGATCTGATTGTGACTTAGAGTGGGATGTGTCCCCCAGTCCTACTACTGATCCCACTGTCTCTGCTAAAAACCATGTAATTTTATAGACACAAGAGCAGACACTCCGGAAGGCATGAGGGGACTTTCCACAGCGGTTTCCCTTCCCCAAACGCTAACATTTAGGGCTCACACTTAGCACTGAAGCTGAAATACAGACACTGATGACAGAGGCTTTACAGGCCGTGGTTTCTGACCCAGCCAATGAGAGAGGAGGGTGAGGCAGCATCACCTGTCTCCGGCAGACTAAGTCACCAAGACTGCCAGCAGGAAGCCCAGAAGAGCAGCGAGGGGAAATCAGCATAAAATAAGATTATTGGGAAATTACAAACATGTGGGATGGGGTAGTAAGGGAAGATGTGTCACATTCTAAGATTTGAAGAAACAATCAAAATCTCCAGAATATTCTTAAAAAGTTTTAAGATTGATGTTTTATTGTTTTTATTTGTGTCTATGTCCATGTGTCTGTGTGAATGAATGTCACATGTGTGCGGGTGCTCATGGAGGCCAGAGGAGGAATCTCCTCCTTCTCCAGTTGCTTCCTGTAGACCAGGCTGGCCTCAAACTCAGAGATCCTGCTGCCTCGGCCTCCCAAGCACTGGGATTAAAGACGTGTGCCACCACTTTATCAAATTTGGTCTGTTTGTCGTATTTATGTATTATTTCATGTGTGTGAATGTTTGGCTGCATGTATGCGTACCATGTGTGCCTCTGGTGTCTGAGCAACCCAGGGGGTGTCAGATCTCCTGGGACTGGAGTTACAGAAGTCTTTGGGTCACTGTGTGGAGCTGGGAAGTGAACTCAAGTTCTCTGCAAGAACAAAAAGTGTCTTTAACCATCGCTTCAGCCCTTTCTCAAGCATTGGTTTTAAGCATGTAACTCTCCCGTCTCAGATCAGGGTCGTCACACTAAAGCAGACTCAAGCTCCTCTGTCTCACGCTTCTTTGCTTCTGCGGCATCAAAACCACCTCTCGGGCAGCTTTGTCCAGTGGAACCCTGGTGGAGCAGTCAGTGAGGCTTGCCTTTCCCAGTCCAGACCTGTGAGCCTAGGACAGGACCGCTGCCCTGAGTGTCAGCAGCACAGTGTGACCACCCACTGGTGTGTGTTCCAATTCACACTCACAGCTGTGGCTGTCTCGGGAATGCCATGGGGTAATGTGTTTTGTCACAGTTTGATGTAAAACAAAGACCAAAGAGGACTGGATTCCGACCATGTGGCAGTGGGGATTCTGAGGTTAGGAAAACACTTCGTTAGCGGTCTCTGTCCTATCCATCTGCTGTCTGCCTCCCACAGCTTCTGCTCTGGCTCCTCTGGATGCCTTGTCCCTCTGTCTCCCCATGAAATTACCAAGTCTACTAAACACCCACAGTCTCTCTCTCTCTCTCTCTCTCTCTCTCTCTCTCTCTCTCTCTCTCTCTCTCTCTCTCTCTCTCTCTCTCTCTCTCCAAGCTGTGAATGTGGCTCAGTGGTCTAGCGCTTGCCTAGCACGCACAAGTCCTAGAGTTTGATTCCTGTGCTGACTAATTTTGTGTTAACTTGACACAGCTGGAGTCATCTGAGATGAGGGAGCCTCAGCTGAGAAAACTCCTCCATGAGATCTGGCTGTAGAGCATTTTCCTAGCTAGTGACTGATGGGCCCAGCCCATTGTGGGTGGGGCCATCCCTGGCTGGTGGTCCTGGGTTCTGTAAGAAAGCAGGCTGAATGATTCATGATGAGCAACCCAGTGAGCAGCTCCACTCCACGGCCTCTGCATCAGCTCCTGCCCCCAGGTTCCTGCCCTGCTTCAGTTCCTGTGCTGACCTCCTGTGATGATGATGATGTGGAAACATAAGCCAGATCAACCCTTTCCTCCCCAGACTGTTTGGTCATGGCGTTTCCTCACAGGAATAGTGACCCTGACTAGGACAATTCCCAACAGTGGAGAAAGAAACAAAAACAAAAGCAAAGGAACACAGTACTTCTACAGAAACACTGGTTCCAACAGTGACTGAGAAGAAGAAACAGCAGCAGCAGCAGGAGGCTTCTAAACTCACAGGGATCAGAGGGAAATTGATGAAACTTCCAGATGAAGGATGGCTCTCCAGGGAGAGGATCTGAGACTCCTAGAGCAGAGCCAAGCCCACCCAGGACTAGAAGAGTGAGACTTGGGGGGAGGGGAGCTGCTGGCCTGTGTGGGAGGACTGGCCTTCCCTGTCAGATTAACGACCATGAGAGGGTGGAGTGTCCCCTGTCTTCGAAATCTAATCAAGGAATATTTTGTTCCATAGTCGTTTTCTTGACAGTTTGTTGTCATTTTTTCAAAGCCCTTAATATGTTTTTAATACATTTTGGTATATCACCCATTTTTGACTAATTTTTCTTTTGTGGTTTTGTTATTTTCTTTTCTCCTGTCAAATTAGCTTTCATTTTGTTTCTTCCTGTTTCCTCCCCACTTAATTGTTGGGTTTCTCATTCTTAATTTGGGTTTTCCTTTGAGTGGTGAATGCATGCACAGTTCACTCTGGCCTCGCTGCTGTAGCCGTGGCTCCTCTTCTCGTCCTTAGGCTTGGAGACGATATGCACCGGTTAATAGCAGCTGTGACCACACCTATAGCTCTGTATTCTACTTGTTTCTATTTTTCTTTATTAACCAGAACAGTTAAGTGTATTAGGAGAAGTACAGCCAAGGCGTTCTGTGTTTCTTAGCTCAAGGTCGCCCTCTAGTGTTTCCACAGCGCAGTACCGTTTCATTAACAATGTGGGAAGTCGGTGACATATGATTTTATGATTTGACCTATGATTTTATGATTTTGTTTCTGGAAATAAATAATGTTCCCCACTCAGTTTTTTTTTCTCTTTAAAGCTATGATTCTCGGAGTTTCCACCCTTGAAGCCGTCACTTCACTCCCTAGATTAATGCTTCCCCAAGATCTTCACCGCCGGTTTCCCCGCCCAGTTTGTCCTCCTCAGACCCCACAGCAACAGCAGGAGACAGCACGGCTGGGAAGACCGCAGACTTGTTCCCATAACGACCCCGTTCAGAACGGAAGGTTTTATTTTTGAGACAGGCTCTCACCATGTAGCTCTGGCTGTTCTGGAACTCACTGTGTAGACCAGGCTGGCCCCAGACTCTTTGGCTCCCGGATGCTGGGATTAAAGCTGTGCGCCTCCACAACGGGCTGGAAGGTCACTTTTGCAAAGATGATTTTCTCTCGATCCATTACCCTCAGGTCCCTGCAGTTTCTTCTCCAGGTTCTATCGCGCATCCGTGTGCTTTGCTGGGGTGAAGGATGTCGCCCCGTGAATATGTTAAGTCGAACATCATCGTACTTCTCCCACCTACGCTGTCCCTCACAGTCCGCATTCCTTGTCGGCCTCAGAAAGTAAACCCTGAGTGTGGTGGAATTGAGAACAAAGTTAGATGAACAACATGTCAAAGTAATCAGAATCTAGTACTCCATAAGTACTCCTTATGGAAAAATTAATTGCTATAAATGTGTATTTTGATGCAGAAGAGGTGTTTAGAATTAACAATGTCCCCTTTTACCATGAGAAGATTGAAAAAAGAAGCAAGTTAAACCTAGGAAAAACAAAAGAAGATAAAAAGATGAATTATTAAAAATTAGAGAAAAAATTATAAAGGAAAAGTAGAAAAGAATAAAAATTTAAACTAGAGATGTTTCATTGAAGACACTAATAAAATTATAAACTCCTATGAAATAAGAAATTAATACATACCACCAATGAGAAAGTGGAAGGCAGGCCTGCGGCTGCAGTCACACAGACGCTAGGTGAATAAGACAGGAGCGTTTAATAACTGTGCCAACATCTCAACAAGAAGATGGGAACATAAATGGCCTGTGGCCAAATAAGGACAAAACAGTGTCTAGAGCCAGGTGAGACCATGTGGGAAAATAGCACAGTTCTTCTCTGACAGGGTAGATCTCCTTCTTAGAGGAGATGCAATGGTGGAAAAATCACACACACGCATACTACACACATACATGACACAACACATACCTTACACACAACACATACACACACCACACATATATAAACACACACCATACACACCACATATACACCTCACACACAACACACATACACACAAAACATACACACAATAAACACACATCCTCACATACCACACATACTACACATGCACACAAAATCTACATGCACATACACATACACCACACATATTACACAGACACCACACATACAAACACAAATCGGACACACCATACATACACACCACACTTACACACACACACAAAACACACAACCAAACATACACACACAATACATATACCACATCACACCACACACATACACACACCACACACATCACACCACACATACAGAGGCACACAACGCACACAAAACAAAAACACAACACACATGACACACCACACCACACACACACATATACCACACATACACACACACACGCAAAACACACATTCCACACACATCCCACCACACATACATATGCACACAAAACACAAACACCACACATATGACACACACCACACACACACTCACCATGAAAAGGAAGGTGGGGGCAGTGAGCCATTGGGTAGCGGGTTACTGAAACTGGAGAACAGAAGCAGGTATGTCTCACTGCTGAGAAAAGTCTAAGTTCTTAAAACATTTTAAAACATAGCAGCCTGGCAGTGGAGGTGCGCGCCTTAATCCCAGCACTCGGGAGACAGAGGCAGGTGAATCTCTGAGTTCGAGGCCAGCCTGATCTACAAGAGATAGTTACAGGGCAGAATTTGAAGCTACAGAGGAACCCTGCCTTGAAAAACCATAAATAAATAAATAAATAAATAAATAAATAAATAAATAAATAAATAAATAAATAAATAAATTTTAAAAATAAAAAAAAAATGGATTGTAACCCTGAATTAGCTGAGAGAGTCTGTTGGGATATGTAAACTGTAAAAAGTCCAGAAGGACAGAGCAAGAAAGTGGTAAAACTTGAGAGAGGACAGCAGGGTAAGAGAACAAAGAGAACATATGAGTGTTCTTCCTTCCCTGACCCTCTTTTGTGTTCTGCTTGTCCAATTAGCACAGCATATGGTCAGGAGTCAAGGCAAGGACATTTTCTTACCCAGTGACTTACTTTTGCCACAAAGAAAGTAAACTCTGTGTGGAATTTCCTCGATGCCCATTATCTTCTCTGAAGTGGATTGGTGTTGCTAGGAGCAGACATGTCTCATTGTCCTAAAAAAGAAAACCTATTATTAAAAACATCTTAAATGACATATCCTATAGACCTCTAAAGTGTTTGAAGATGTCTACTTAAAATGTATCTCTGTTTAATCTTGAATACCTGCCTAATGTGACTATAAGTTCTATTGTAATAGGTGACTAGTTACTAACCTGCATTTCCTTGTTATCCTAAACAGTTACTACCAATAAATGTCAATAACTAGAAATTTGCATTACATTGCCAAGTGAACCATATAGGTACAGTGAGAAATGTATGTACATTAAGTTTTAATAAGATTAACCTTAAATTGCATCAATATATACAAAATTTCAATCCAATATAAAATATTTTGAGCTAGTAGTTGCTTTTTATAAGTGAATTCAATAATTTACCTTTTTATTTTATCATATCTAAATCTTTCCTTTTTTCTTTTCAGAGTAAATTCAATAATCAATCCTTTTATCCTATCATATTGTATCCCCCTTTTTTATTTTCAAAACAGGAACTCTGAATCTAATCTCCTTTGTTCAGCTTTCCTCTGGGGCATAACCAATAACAACTTTTAACCAACTCCCTAAATAATGACAAATATCCATAGCCCATTGAACGACCAAAAACCACCCACTCTACCTCTTGAGAAGGTGGGCATTGTGTACTTAAATATACTTCCTGCTGTTTGGGGACAACAGTGTCTTTAGGGGATCCTGAAAACAAAAATTTGGATTAAATGTCAAGTCCTGGTAGAGTCTGGGAAAGTGCAGGGCTTCAAGTCCTTGCTAGAGAAGTCTGTTAGGCTGGATCATCTCAGCTAGCCACCACAAAATTGTTCTGAGCAGTTTGTAATCCAAAGGCAATCTTTAGGTGGTGTTTGTCATTTTAGTAGTGTTAACATAGTCCTGGAGGAATCGTCGTTGTGGGGCCCATCTTTCTTTTGGAGACGTCAAAGATTGCTGTTAGGCATGCTCATATTTATCTGCAGAAAACTGACAAAGACTCAAACCCAAAATCATGTACAGGAAGGTAGATAAAATGTTTTCCTAGAATTAGTCAGTACTCTATATGGCCATTAATATAGAACAAAAAGATGTATATATAAATATATAGAGAGATATGCATATATATTAATCTTATAAAATTTATACCTTAAAAATTCTGTTAAAGAGTCAATATATAGTCAAAGGATTGTGAGATTAGTGGCAATAAAGTAGTCCTTAAATATCTGTATTTCTTGTGTCCCATACCAGGTGGCTCTTATGACATGAGACAGAGATTTTGGATTTTACTTTAATAAGCATGCTTGGGTTTAGAGAAGTGAGAGCCACACTCCAACTCCCAAGCCAGCTTTAATTCCTAATTCGACAGTGACTGCAAAGACACCATTTTCATTGTATGTCCACAAGGCATAGCAGAAACAATACTTGTGAAGAAATGTTCTGGTTGGTTAAGAAGAAAGCATATTCACAACTGGTGGTTGAGTCTTTGGCTTTTGAAAATACCAATAGAGAATGTCAGAAAGCCGTAAGGCCTTTGAAAGCTCAGGGGGCTCCTCTAGAGGAAGGGGTTAGAGTCACTGCTGACACTGGATCTAATGCTCACAATCCCAACATTACTGGGCAGGCCCTGGCTACAGGTATTTGATCTCACAATACTCAGCGTTTTAACTGTGGGAAATAGGGACATTTGAAGAAGGACTGTCGGTGAGCAATTTCAAAAAGAAATGTTTCCCTTGAATGTAAACAAGGGGAAGGAATTCCCTCCAGGAGTTTGTAAGAGGTGTGGGAAAGGCAGACACTGGACTAATGAATGTAGGTCAGTTAGAGAGGCACAAGGCAATCTTTCACTGGGAAACCAGATAAAAGGCTTAGTTTGGGGCCCAGGACTAAACAACACGCGCCAGCAATATCCTGTCAGCCATGGTTTGGCTCATCAGCAGAGCAACCAGGGGAACTGGGGCTCATGTGGGAGATCTATGCATGCTGCTCCAGGAAGTGCTGCTTTGGATTTAGCAGTAGGAAAACATATCCATTATCTCCACAAATTCCTCGTTCAGTCTCTGTAACAACCCTGCAAGTCACACGACACAGTGTGAAGTTCATAGGAAGAGGAGAACACATCCTGACATCTGAAAGCATGGTGTGGTGGCTCACGCTGGTGATCCCTGCCTGTGAAAAGGTTAGTGTGAGTTCATGGTCACTCAGGGCTACAGAGTTAGACTGTATCACAAGGGAAAAGGGAAATCAATGAAGACATTTATAGTGTTTTTCCTCTTGTCATATAAATTCATTTTTAATGTGTTGGTACTGCAAACATTTTTCAGGGCAATGGCGTCACAGGTGTGACTGGGCTCAGCAATTTCCTGGGACCCCAGAGCCCTGTAAACACCCTGTGATGACACAGAGAGCTACGATGGTTTTGTTTGTTTGTTTGTTAAAGCAAGAATGCAGATTTGGGGTTTTAAGAGCTGGTAAAGTTGTTTTACTGTGCATAAGTCCACGAGAACAATGAAGATTTTAAACAAACAATAAAAAAATATTTTTAAAAAATATTGTTATTTTTAAATAACAATAAAGCTTTTTAAACTTTAGCTCTATGTGCTGGAGAGATAGCCAATTCACAGAGCCCCAAGCTAAGCCTCTTATCTGGTTTCCCAGTGAAAGATTGCCTTGTGCCTCTCTAACTGACCTACATTCATTAGTCCAGTGTCTGCCTTTCCCACACCTCTTACAAACTCCTGGAGGGAATTCCTTCCCCTTGTTTACATTCAAGGGAAACATTTCTTTTTGAAATTGCTCACCGACAGTCCTTCTTCAAATGTCCCTATTTCCCACAGTTAAAACGCTGAGTATTGTGAGATCAAATACCTGTAGCCAGAGCCAATTCACATAGAATGCAGGAAGCCCTGGGTTCAATTCCCCAGCATTGAATGAACACACCTGCCAGTGTTAGCACACACCTGCCAGTGTTTGTTAGCACACACCTGCCAGTGTTTGTTAACACACACCTGCCAGTGTTTGTTAACACACACCTGCCAGTGTTAGCACACACCTGCCAGTGTTAGCACACACCTGCCAGTGTTTGTTAGCACACACCTGCCAGTGTTTGTTAGCACACACCTGCCAGTGTTTGTTAGCACACACCTGCCAGTGTTAGCACACACCTGCCAGTGTTTGTTAGCACACACCTGCCAGTGTTTGTTAGCACACACCTGCCAGTATTAGCACACACCTGCCAGCCCAGCACTGAGGAGGGGAGAGGAGGAGAATCATAGTTGAAAGTTGACCTTGCCCAAATAGTGAGTTTGAAGCCAGCCTGGGACACCCTGGCTCAAACACAGAAACAACAAAAACCTAGGGAAACCAGTGTGCTTCATTTCAACTAAAGGACCAGAGGGGGACAAAGAAGAAAAACAACGCAATGATTTCATAGGGAGTCACAGGGCGTGTCACAGGGAGAGTCCTGTCGGCCTTAAAAAGTGAACACAATACACAGAGTGGAACCAGCCGGCAAAGGTAATGAACTGTGTAGCTGCAGACCATGGGAATCAGCCAGGAATCATCCAGGTCCCAGGGTAGTTGTAAGGCGAGGGTGTCACAGGTGGAACGGAGGGTTTGGATTTACTGAGTGACCAATATTCTCATAATTGTGCTAGAAAATATAACTTGAAAATAAGAGAAAGATGAGCCTTCTGAGATGGGGCATTCCTCCCTTCCTCCCTTCCTCTTCCTCCCCGTTTCCCGTGCTTTCTTTTTTCCCCAAAGGCGGCCCCCTTGGGCCCCACCCTCAAATACAGAATCCACCTCTGTTGTTCCCTTGAAAACTACAGTTCCCATACTCCTCTTGGAGTACCATCACCTGTGCGCAGGTACAGATATCCCAGATAACCTTGCGCCCCCCGTTAAAAGCGAGCTTCCATGAGGTCTCGCTCTCTCTCTTACCCCTCTCCTGGCCCCTTGTGTGTCCTGCACACCCCATCCCTTATCGTGTTACCCTCCCCCCATTAAAGCGCACCCACGTGGGAGCCGCGTGTTTTGTCTTTTCCTTTTGCGCGTGTCTCGTCTATCCTGTGTTTGTCTACACACCCACCGCCGCCGTTTTTAAAGGAATAATATTGGTGCCGTGACTCGGATTTAAAGGAATAATATTGGTGCCGTTTGACTCGGGGACTTCTCCGTGCCGGATTCTCCACCGGAGGTCCGGACTCCGGGCTTTTGGCGCCTCCCGGAGCCCGGGACCTCACGCCGGACACAGAGTCAGAACCGGGACCTTCAGCCACCGCTTCTCACCACGGCCATCTCCAACTGATTCGTGAGTTTACCCCCCGCGGGCTCCTCCTTCCTTGGTACGCTTGGGGACGCCCGGCCAGCTTCCCCTGGCAAACCCGGGTTGGAGTTGCCTTCTTTCCCGCCCCCCACCCTTCTCCTGGTCTTTTGCCTCTGGCAGATTTGGTTCTGACGTCACTGAGAGTTTGGCACTCTCAGCCCTCTCCAGGGTTCGGTGCCCTGGCCTCTCTCCTTCTTTCTCATTCCTACTGTTTCTTCCTTCCTCTCTGTGTCTCCCGCGTCGGGTCCGCTAACGGGGCGGACTCCCTTCCGGCTGTACGGTCAGCCCCAAAACGGCGTAACTGCCTCCTCCCGGCCAGGTTTGGTTCCCGTCGGTGCCGAGGTCGGGCCGTTTATCTGTTTATCGGCTCCTCCCGGCCGGGTTTCTTCCCTGTCGGCTGCCGGGTCGGGACAGTTAGTCTGCCTTAGCACAGCCTTCTTTTTCCACGGACGCCTGGATCTAGAACTGCCGTGTTCGTTCCGCGCCCAGTTCCTCTATCTGCCATGGGTTCTAGACCATCTAAGACCATTCCCCCTGGTTCCCCTCTCGCTCAACTCTTGGAACATCACGCCCTAATCCCGTCCATTAAAATGGATAAACTTGTTCGCCTTTGCTCCAAGACATGGCCCCGTTACAAATTACAGGGCAATCTCCGCTGGCCTCCCCAGGGCTCATTTGACCTTGATGTCTTACGTGAGTTAGCTAATTTTTGTCATCGCTCTACCAAATGGAAAGAGCTTATGTATATAATGGAATTTTTTTACATGGCTTTAAAGACTGATCCGTCTACGGTTTCACACTGCTCACCAGCTCATACGTTCTTGGCACTGTCCTCCCCACAAGATCCGTCTTCCCGACAGGTATTCTCGCTGGTTACAGCCATGGACCCAGCGGACTAGCCTCCGCCCCCCCCCCGCCTCATGGGACCGCCCCTTCCCGCCCCCCTCGGCCCGCCCCTCTTCCTTCCACAGATCCTAAGCAGCGCGTCCTGCTCTAACGGGCCCCCCTCTCGTTCCCCGCCGCAGCCGCGCAGACATTTTAACATTTCTGCCCACAGGTCTCCCTCTCCCGCCCAGAACCCGCGCAGACATTTTAACATTTCTGCCCGCAGGTCTCCCTCTCGCTCCCCACCCCCCGCGCAATCATTTTCCCAGGTCCAGATCCCTTTCCCCGAGGAGCTTCCGCCGCTGCCGCCCTCGTCGCCGTTCCGGTTCCCTGTCCAGTTCTGACCTAACCGTTTCCTTCGGCCACAGACAGCAAAAGCAGTTTTCCGACTCATTTCGGTCCCCTCCCCCCCCTGCTCCAAGCCCCAGCCCTCCACCTTCCGGATTTAACCCGCCCCTTTTCTCTTTACGTAGCAGAGAAGGAAGGCTATGCTCTGGGAGTCCTAGGTCATCAACTGGGACCCTCCTTTGCACCTGTAGCTTACCTATCAAAGAAGATGGACCTTACCACCCGGGGCTGGGCACCCTGCATACGTGCTTTGGCAGCTGCTGAACTTCTTATTCCATCTTAACCAGCTACTTAAAAGAAGAACTCGGACGGAGGTGACCTCTTCAATCAGCCATCTCAGGATGCCAGCGGACCAACAAAGGACATCGGACACCCCCCCCCCCAACAAAACACCAGACATTCATCGGACATCCCCTAAACCCCTCGACGCCCAAAGTCAGCAGGAAGCAGTCATGAGAGACCGGGCCACGCCCCCATTCCCATTCCCTACACCCTAAGACCTCCCCCCTTCCCCAATTTTTTCTTTTTTTTAATAAATCAAAAAGGTTGGAATGTTGTTCCCTTGAAAACTACAGTTCCCATACTCCTCTTGGAGTACCATCACCTGTGCGCAGGTACAGATATCCCAGATAACCTTGCGCCCCCCGTTAAAAGCGAGCTTCCATGAGGTCTCGCTCTCTCTCTTACCCCTCTCCTGGCCCCTTGTGTGTCCTGCACACCCCATCCCTTATCGTGTTACCCTCCCCCCATTAAAGCGCACCCACGTGGGAGCCGCGTGTTTTGTCTTTTCCTTTTGCGCGTGTCTCGTCTATCCTGTGTTTGTCTACACACCCACCGCCGCCGTTTTTAAAGGAATAATAACCTCAGGGGGCTCAATTCTGTCCAGTTAGTCCCTATTTGGGAAAGTAGTCCAGCATTTTCTGCACTGACGCATTTAAGAAAGAAAAATATTTTTGGAAACTCCCCTCAAGATAGCAGGTTTTCCTTCAACCAATAGGAATATAGAGAGAGATGCAGCGTCACTTGTCTCCAGCAGATGTGACTGCTATGAAGGTCTGAACTGGTGCAGGTCTTGAAGACCAAGTGTTCAGGAGAGGGACATGGGCAGGCCGTGGGGGAATCGCTGACCAACTGGTGTAGTGGGGAAGGAAGATCTGCGGGGCGGAGAGGCAGGAGCCCGCAGCTTGGGTCACGAAGCCCAGCAGAGAGGGAGGATTTCACGTGGGTTATTAGCAGTCGTGGAATGGACATTGGACATTCTTCATGATCTGTGGGAAGTCCCTGGTCAGTGTTTGGGGAAGGAAGTGATTGTGGTGCCTGAGCTCACTGCTAGGGATCCATTGGCACCTGGGTGGATGAGGTGGGAACTGGAAAATTCCATGGTCACACCTGACTGTCATGGGACAAGGTGAGGGGAAGTCGTGTTACCAGGGACCTGCCCTGCCTGTCCTCCTATCCCAGCTAATCATCGCAAGAAATCTTTATTATATTTTTGTTATATGTTGGTTCTTTAGCACCTATGACAGTTTCTGGCATTGAAAAAAAGTATTTTTATTTAATTAACCGGGTATGACACTAAGAATCAACTTTAGTGGTCCAAGGAAATGTTTTTTATAGTTCAAACCCAGTTCTACCTAAACTCAAATTCTAAGAATTAAAAAAAAAATGTTGTTTTGGGAGCTGGAGAGAGGGCTCAGTAATTAAGAGCACCGACTGCTCTTCCAGAGGACCTAGGGTTGATTCCAGGAACCCACAAGGCAGCTCACAACCATCTGAGACCCCAGTGACAGGAGATTCAGCCCCCTCTTCGGGTCTCCTTGGACTGCACATGCATGTGGTACACAAACAAACGTGCAGGCAAAACACTCATACATGTAAAATGAAAATAAAGTTCTAAAAATATTACTTTGTCGGAGTTTCTGGACAGAAGCCCTGTGCACCCTAGTGCTGTGAGTTCCCACATCTGGGTGCAGTGCCTTCCCCTCCTCACTTTCCAATAGAAGGCGATTTTCCCTCTCATCAGTTCCTCTGCAGCCCGGCTGTAATTACAGCAGAGGATGGAAGAACACTGCACCCAGGATCAAGATGTTTACACTTGGCATCACTGGTCAGGCTGGTTAGTGTGTTGACCTTGTTTCTTCATGGCTGTAATAAAATGGCATATTGAATTACGTGATCTCCATATTAACACCCACCTGGCTCCTGGGGCAAGATAAATATTAGCAAACACTAATTTTTTTTAATTATATTGCTATTGATCACTTCACCAACTGAAATTATTACAGAAAAAGAAAATGTCTGAAAACCAATTTCAATAAAATTTAGAATTAATTCCATTCTGCACTTCCAATGAATGACCCAAAAATGAAGTAAAGAAAATGTTTCTATTTGCAATGGTTTCAAATTTAACAGAGGAAGTGCTGAACTAATTAATACTCTAAGAGCTGCAGAACACTATTGAAAGAAGTTAAAATAAAATTAACAGAAAGACACACCAAGTTCAAGGACTGGAAGACCACACTGCTAACACAGGAATATCCTGAAAGATCTCTAATCAATGTAACCTCCAGCAGGGCTCAAATGCATTCTTAGTAGGTATTAAGCTGATTCCTAATTCACAGAGAATTGCAAAACAGCCAAGCAATCCTGTAGAAGAACACTATTGGATCATTGATATAAGGTTGGTCATATAGGATTCTTAACCCAGTGAGTGTCCTGAAAAAAAATCATATTACTGTGGTTGTGTTGTGTGATATTGATTTAACTTGGCAAAGATGCTTTACGCTTGTTTAGGCTGTGGAAGATTGCTGTAACTGTGTAAAGGTGTGTTACATTTGTTTCTGTTGCCTTTGTTCATGATGGAAAGATGTGTTACACTTGTTTGTTCTGCATTTAAGAAGTCTCCGCTTCATACTTTGGGAGCTGATTTGTGGCCCAAAAGAGAGCCTGGTGGGGCAGCTGCCTTCCCAGCAATCACAGCTGTGAATGCTCTCCAACACCATATTTATGAATAGTTTTGTTCTTGTGTTTTTATGTCTTGTGTGAACATTGTTGGTTGAACAAAGGTCATATAGTTTGTTGGGAGCTATAGATCCCTGGCTGTCCCAACCAGCTGGTCACGAACTGGGTACCCAGACCCTGGAGGAGAGAGATGGAGGGACCAGAAACACGAGAAAATGGACAGCAAGTCTGTATTCTGATCAAGCTGCAAATTTTGTTTTTTCTCAGGAGCATTAGATAGCAAAAGGGCAGGGAGGTGGGTAGGTTGCTATGCCATTGTTCTAACTGGAATGTCTGGAGACCTCCCTAGCTGACTGGAAGAAATAAGGAAATACTGAGGATCTGTAAATGTTTATTGACAGAGGAAATGCTCATTACTTCTGGGGCCTGGGACCTGCAGATCTGCAGGCATTCTTAACTCACAGGTGTTGACTGCGTTTTCTGTCCTGCCCTGATCCCACAGCCATTTAGTCCCAAAAGAAAATCACACAGACATCTACATTAATTATAAACTGCTTGGCCCATTAGCTCAGGCTTCTTATTAACTCTTATAACTTACATTAGCCCATTATTCTTGTCTATGTTAGCCATGTGGCTCAGTACCTTATTCAGTGGGGCAGACACATCTTGCTGCTTCTGTGATTGGGTCAGGACTGCTGAGGAAGAAGGCTTCCTTCTTCCCAGAATTCTCCTGTTCTCATTGACCTGCCTCTACTTCCTGTCTGGTGTCCCGCATATACTTCCTGCCTGGCTACTAGCCAATCAGTGTTTATTTAAAATAGAAATAACAGAATACAGACCACTGACCCACACCACACAGGGGGAGATAAGAAGATACTGGGTTATTTCCTGGGCCCGGAACTTGCCCTACAGAGGTGAACAGCTTACTTAACTTGTGAACTAAGATGGTTTGACTATAACCAATACAGGTCTTTGCTCCTGGCACCTGGCCCCTTGATTTTCTCTGCCTGCAGCTGTTCTGAGCAGGAGACCTTGGTGGCAGGCTGGTGAGCTGCAGCTGAAAGATCCAGAGAGCTGGGCCTGGCTAAGGATCCCTATATAAGCTGCCCCTGAGCACAATTAAGTGGGGGAATTGGTATTTTTGTACCAAGGATGACCCATGTCCGTGTCTCTCTGTGTGTCTCTCTGTGTCTGTGTGTGTGCATGCGATTTTAATACTCCAGGCTTAGTTCCCAGCTCACATACGGTCTTGTAGTGGCATGGGAGCTACAGGACTGGTCGGGTTTTTACAATAGTTATCTGAACTTTATATTGAGAATCTCAGAAAATAAATAATATATTTGATTCTTCCGAGGGGGCGGACCAGGTGTGATAAGTCACTATTTAGCCAGGGCTGTGGTTGATGAAGAAGGATCATAACAAATGTCTGCATAAATTACATCTCCACAAGGCCATGACATTGTCTTAATTACTTTTCTTTCCAGCTAATAGGCAAGGCAGAGAGGCCTCATCAGCTGTCTCTGGTCGACTTGGGAGCTGAGAAGACACAGCCAAAGCTGCAGGGAGGGAACTGGTGCCATTACACCTGGGAGCAAAGAATAATTCTCAGAGGAAATACATATAAGAAGAAGAAGGAAAAATGACATTTTTACCAAAAAGAAAACAACAAATTATAAATAAGTGGAAACTGTCAGAGACCTGGATAGAGAGATAATCCATAAAGTCAAAATAATAATTGTATATGCATTTATTGTGTATGTCTGCGTGTATGAATGTGGCGGTCAGGGGACAACTTGCAGAAGTCAGTCTCTCCTTTCACCACATGGGTCTCAGAGGCAGAACCCAGGCATGGTGGAGGCACCTTCACCCACTGCGGCATAAACTATTACACAGCGACTATTTTCTGCCTTTCTCTACTGCAGGACTTGAGTTCCCTGGGTTAAGCACTCAGATCCACTGTCCAATTCTTTAGCCATATTTACTGTTATATTTTATCTACTTGTTCTCAGAACGGAAACAACGGAACCATGATCACACACAGATCTCACATTACTGTGATTCCTCACAGACGCAGACACGAGCGTCCCCCATCTGCTGCGCACTGATTCATTGTCCACAAGGAGAGACTCTGTCCAGCTCCTGCTGGGGTTTCTATACTTTCCTCCCCAGAGAAGGAAAGTTCCAGTCTCAGGCCAACTACAGAAATTTCCGGTTAGACCCAGCTTTGGCTAAAACCCCGACTCTGCCTCCTGTGGTCTGGGCTCAAGAATTTTGGGGGTTTTGATGAATCTAAAAAAGGGTTGCTAGCCTCAAAATGCATACTAGCTCCAAGCCAATCCAACTGAATTTCTATTCTGATTCCCTGTCTACTTATGAGAACGCTATCACACTGCCTTCAGCTGAGCGACGCTGGACCACAGGAGCCCCCAGCCGTGCACCTGATGCTGTGTCAGAGCTGAGAGGGAGGAACCCTTTGCTGCGCATGAGGAGTCCACAGAAAAAGGAAATCGGCCAAGGGTGGAGGTGGCGGTTCCTGTGAGTCACTTCTCTGGAGGCATCGGCTGGATGCTTTGCCACGTGTGGTGCCCACGAGAGGAAGTGTGGCGTAAATTCCCCCAGGACCACGGTGCATCACAACTGCCTGCCTGGCTCATCACTCAGATCTTAGGCTCCCTGGGTAAAATGGAAAAGGGGAGTAATACAAAGATTCCATCTCACACGGCACATGAAGGCATTAATAAAATAGAATCACAGAGAAGAGAGTCGCCATCATCATCATGATAGTCATTTTCATTAATTAATGAATCATTAGTCACCATGTTTGTAGCTGGCAGGGAACCTTCCAATGTCTTCATTTCCTCACTGTCTTGGCAGAGGAGAACTGCTGTCTCTGGGAAGAAAGTCTCAGGGGTCAGGAGCCACTGGGAGACTGGAGTTCTCTGTACTGAGTGGGAATGGAGGGCTGTCCATTTGTGCTTTGGTTCTCTGTGGATGTGATCACTTTCAGAACGTGCTGCAGGACACATCTGGGTTCTTGCCCTCACCTCCACCATTAACACAGCACAGACTTTCTGGTTGACTCAAACTGTGAGGATCTGACTCAGGTCAATGCAGTTGACTTGGGGGCTTATTGGTAGTTTAAAATTGTTTATTTAGTTATTGTTACATGTAAGGGTGTTTTGCCTGGTTGTATAACTGTGCACCATCTGTGTGCAGTGCCTGACGGTGCCAGGAGAGGGCGTTGGATCCCCTGGAACTGGAGTTACAGATGGTTGTGAGCTGCCATGTGGGTGCTGGGAACTGAACCACGGTCCTCTGGAAGAGCAGCCAGTGCTCTAACTGTGGCTCCACCTCTCTCCCCTCACTGGCAGTTTAGTAAGCAGAACAGAGCTGACCTAGGGATCCTGGAACTCACTGAGACTGAATGGACACAGAAATGAAGTGCTCTCTGCATTCCCATGATGGAAGAGAGGTGACTTCAAGTTGTTCTTGTTTACAGACACCTGTCCACTTCAGAAGATGTGTGCCAACCGGGTCCCAGACCTAGAGCTCAAAGGCAGCACCTGTGCCCACACCCTCCTGCTGACCCCCTCATGCAGGACCTTATCCCAGACAAAGCCCTCAGAAGGGCACACCCATCACTAAGTCCCATCCATGTCTCCCTGCCCAATCCCCAAACTCTCCCACTGCACCCCTGTCTAGACAGGCTTCCATTGCAAGAAAACTGCAGAAAATGAGTGCAAACAATGCTAAAAATCAGACACTACGAGTTATAGAAATAGCATCTGGATATTGGGGGAATGTATCTAGTAAACACAAAAATCTGAATTCATGTGTTTAATAAGGAATATAATGAATTAAAATATTAAAATTTTAGGTGACTGAAAAAGATTTCTATGTTCTTAAGGATAAACATAATGCATATTTAAGGCATTCAACATCTATATGAATTTTTATAAAGTTGAGGCTATTTTCTAGGAATTAATATTGAGTGATTGTAAACACACACACGCACAAAACCACACAGACTCACACAAGTCTAAGGCTAGAGTGATTATGTAAGATAATTAGCCTTCCCCACTACCACATTGCTTAATTTTTTCAGGGTTCTGGTTTTTTTAATTGTCTTATATGGAGACAATGTTTTTATTTGTTATTTTATCTATAACAGTGATAATAATTATGGCTCTGTAATAAAGAGTTAATTCTAAGGACGGGGTCAAGACAACAGAGTGACTTTGCAGTGTAGCTGGGCCCTCTGCTCTCTCCCCACCCCTCACTCCCCATCCAGTGTATAGTCCCCACCAAGGAAGCAGAAGTGAACCTCAGAAGCTAACAGGGGTCATTGCCAAGAGCCTCAGCTGAAGCTATGCTGATGTGAAACCGGCTGGCACTGGACGCATTCTCTTCAACCAATGAGGAGCAGGTGTGGGCAGCATCACTTGTCTCCGGAAGAACAGGATGCTGGAACTCACAGAAACAGGGCCACAGTATAGACAAAGGCAGCCATGTCACAGAGCCAGCAAAAGCTGGTGAATAGGAAATTTCTAACAAAACTTTCTAATGTGTTCAGTGATATCGTGCAAAGCTGAAGCCCTGGCCCAGGGTCCAGATAGAAATTGATATCAAATAAGTGAAATTCCATAATTAACAGCTTAAAACTGAAAACCAATAGTAATGATAAACAGGCCTTAAATTATGTAAAAATTAACTAAGTATATTCATCCCAGTCCTGCCTCCTTCAGCAAAGCAGCAGAATGCTAACGCCGACATCATCCACTGCATCCTTAGCGTCAGAGTCAGGCGAGGTAGCTGTAGGGGCTGCAATTCCACATCTCAGAGGCTGAAGCAGGAGGTTTCAGATTTGGGGCCAGCCTGGTGAGGTTGTTGCTTTTGTTTTTGTTACGTCATCAGACCCCTAATAAATCCAACATGGGAATCTCACCCCACCACTCCATAGAAGGTCTGTATAGATTTGGTTGTCTTTTTGTTTTGTTTTGTTTTTCAGGACAGGGCTTCTCTGTGTAGCCGTGGTTACACTGGAACTCACTCTGCAGACCAGGCTGGCCTCAAACTCACAGAGATCCTTGTGCTACTGCCTCCTGAGTGCTGGGATTAAAGGTGTGTGCCACCACTGCCCTTCTGGTCATTCTCTATGCAGCAAAACCTGATGAATAAGCCTCATGTGTCTCCAATAGCCAGAAATCAAAGAAAAACAAATGCAGTAAAAACTTTAAAATGTTGTTTTCTCATTGCTTAGTTTGTAAACTAGGCCTAGTCTTATGCATCTTCATGAAATTTTTTTTGTTTGATTACATCTGAACAGCTATTAAAAACACTACCCAGTAAGTTTTGATAAATAATTACACTCATAACTCACACCCCTATCAAGATAAGGTTTTCTAGACACATATAAAAATCATATGTATAGAAATCTCAGTTGTTGTCAGTATCTTTCCTGTACAACCATCAACTGAATCAGCACATTCATCTGCACAAAGAAACTGTTACAATAGCCCGATGGTTGGTCAGCTCTAGAGACCCCAGTAAGGGGTGGAGTAGGGGTGGCTGATGTGATCCGGGGTGGAGGCAGGTCTAATACTGAGGGTAATGGGATGTACCTGCAGATTGCCAAGGTTGTCCCACTTTTCCCTTCAAGGGGTGGATGGATGTCAAGTGTGGGATCAGGGAGCTTGGTCGTCAGCTCTGGCTGGAAACCCCCACCCACCACTGAGTGGGAAGAAGATGATGTGATGCTGGTTCTCATTACAGCTGGGAAAGTGAAATCTCTGGGGAAGAAGGAAGGAGAGAAACAGAGGGTGAGTGAGGCTCATCTATAGCCTTCTATCAGCAGGAAGTGCAGGAATGGTACAGGGAAATGAAACCCATCGGTCCCGTGAGGCAATCACCTCGTTCAGTCTCTGTAACAACCCTGCAAGTCCCGCTACACAGTGTGAAGTTCATAGGAAGAGGAGAAGCACATCCTGACGTCTGTAAATACGGTGTGGTGGCTCACGATGGTGATCCCTGCCTGTGGGAAGATTACTGGGAGTTCAGGGTGATTCAGGGCTACAGAGTTAGACTGTGTCTCAAGGGAAAAGGAAAAGCAATGAAGACATTTATAGTGTTTTTCCTCTTGTCATATAAATTCATTTTTAATGTGTTGATGCTGTAAACATTTCAGGGCAATGGCTTCACAAGTGTGGCTGGGATCAGCAAATCTCATTTCTAGGACTCCAGAGCCCTGTAAATGAGCTATGATGATGTAGAGAGCTACAACAGTTTTTCGTTTGTTTGTTTTTTAAAGCAAGAATACAGCTTTGGCTTTGTAAAAGCTGGCAACGTTGTTTTACTATGTATAAGTCCACAAGAACAATGAAGATTTTAAATAAACAAATAAATAACAATAAAGCTTTTTAAACTGTATCTCTATATGCTGGAGAGGTAGTCAGTAGGTAGAGTGCTTGTCTAGAATACAGGAAGCCCTGGGTTCGATTCCCCAGCATCGCATGAACCAAGAGTGTTAGCACACATCTGCCAGCCCAGCATTGGAGAGGGGAGGGGAAGAGAATCAGAACTTGAAGGTTGACCTTGACTACATAGGGAGTTTGATGTTATTCTAGGACACCCTGTCTAAACAACAAAAACCTAGGGAAATGAGTGTGTTTCAAGTCAACTAAAGGACCAGATGGGGACAAAGAAGAACCAACAACACAATGATTGCACAGGGTATTACGGGGGCGTGTCACAGGGAGAGTCCTGTCAGCCTTAAGAAATGAACACAATACACAGAGTAGAACCAGCCGGCAAAGGTAATGAACTGTGTAGCTGCAGACCATGGGAATCAGCCAGGAATCAGCCAGGATCCCAGGGTAGTTGTAAGGCGAGGGTGTCACAGGAGGAACGGAGGGTTTGAATTTACTGAGTGGCCAATATTCTCATAATTGTGCTAGAAAATATAACTTGAAGAGTAGAGAAAGATGAGCCTTCTGAGATGGGGCATTCCTTCCTTCCTCCCTTCATCTTCCTCCCCATTTCCCGTGCTTTCTTTTTTCCCCAAAGGAGCCCCCACGGCCCCCACCCTCAAATACAAAATCCAACTCCTGGGGCTCAGTTCTGTCTAGTTAGTTCCTATTTGGGAAAGTAGTCCAGCATTTTCTGCACTGACACATTTAAGAAAGAAAAACATTTTTGGAAACTCCCCTCAAGATAGCAGGTTTTCTTCGACCAATAGGAATAGAAAGAGAAGCAGCATCACTTGTCTCCAGCAGATGTGACTGCTATGAAGGTCTGAGCTGGTGCAGGTCTTGAAGACCAAGTGTTCAGGAGAGGGAGGTGGGCAGGCAGTGGGGGAATCGCTGACCAACTGGTGTAGCGGGGAAGGAAGATCTGTGGGGCCGAAAGACAGGAGACCACAGCTTTGGTTGTAAAGACCAGCAGAGAGGGAGGATGTCATGTGTGATATTAGCTGGGGTGGAAAGGACAGGGGACATTCTTCATGCATTTGTGGGAAGTCCCTGGTTGGTGTCAGGGGAAGGAAGTGACTGTGATGTCAGTGTCCCTGCTAGGGAAGCATTGGCACCTGGGTGGATGAGGTGGGAACTGGAAAAGTCCATGGTCACACCTGACTGTCCTGGGACAAGGTGAGGGGAAGTTGTGTTACCAGGGACCAGCCCTGCCTGCGCTCCCATCCAGGCTAATCACCACAAGAAGTCTTTATTGTATTTTTGTTATGTGTTGGTTCTTTAGCACCTATGACTCTTCCTGGTGCTGAATAAATATTTTTAATTAACTGAGAATGATACTAAGAATTAATGGTCTTCAGTGACCCAAGAAAATATTTTTTATAGTTCAAACACATTTCTTTTTAAACCTAAATTATATATATATATTACACAAATATATGTATATATATATTGATTATTTTGGGGGATGAAGTGATGGCTCAATGGTTAAGAGCACAGGCTGTTCTTCTAGGGGATCTGGGTGTGATTTCAGGAACCCACAATGCAGCTCACAACCATCTGTAGCTCCAGTGCCAGGAGATTCAACCCTCTGTTTGTGTCTATAATAAAATCAGTGGGTTGAATTATGTGATCCAGGTGGATCCAAAAAATACAAGGTAAATATTAGCAAACACTAATTTTTAAATTATATTGCTATTGGTCATTTCAGCAACTAAAAAGTACTACAAAAAAAAGGAAAGGTCTAAAAACCAAATTCAATAAAAATTTAAATTAATTGCACTATGTCCTTGCAATGAATGATCAAAAATGGAATTAAGAAAATGACTCCACTTACAATGGTTGCAAAGAAATGCAATACTAATAAGTAAATTTAACAAAGGAAATGTTACTCTAATTATCACTCTAAGAACTACAGGATGCTATCGAGAGAAGATAAAATCAAAATAAACAGAAAGACACATCACTATCATGGACTGAAAGAGAGTATGCATTGCTACTCAATTGATAACCCAATTGATCTGTTATCCATGTAACCTCCAGCAGAGTCTCAAATGAATCCTCCATACGTATCAAGCTAATTCTAAGGTTCACAGAGAAAGGCAAGACAGAAAACAGCAAAGTAACCTTGTAGAAGAACACTCTTGGGCCATCGAGACATAGTTGGTTATGCAGGATTCTGATTGATGTCCTGTAAAAACTCATCCTACTGTAGTGGCCTTTGCAGCAATCACAGTGTTTGCTAATCTACATTTTCTAACACCATTGTTTATGAATAGTTTTGTTCTCGTGTTTTTCTGTCTTGTGTGAAGGTTGTTGGTTGAACAAAGGACATACAGCTATCTGAACTTTACACTGAGAACCTCAGAAAAGAAATAATCTGATGTTAGCAAGGGGGCTGCCCAGGTGTGGGAGTTGCTATTTGACCAGGGCTGTGGTTCTTAAGGAAGCCGGTGACATAAACGTCTGCATAAACCACATCTCCATGAGGACATGACATTGTCTTAATTACTTTTCTTCCCAGTTAATAGGCAAGGCAGAGAGACCATATCAGCTGTCTCTGGCAGACTTGGTAGCTGAGAAGACACACCCAAAGCTACGGGGGGGGGGGGGATGAGTGCCCTTGACACCTGGGAACAAAGAATAATTTTCAGAGAAAATATGTATAATTAAGATGAGGTGAAAATGGCATTTTTAACAAAAAGAAAACAACAAATTATAAATTTGGAAGGTATCAGGGACCTGGATGGAGAGATAATCCAAAATGTAGAAGGAGCTGCGGGCCTGCTTTTCATCCCACCTGGCTACCGCACCGGCTAGCTTTATCCAAAATAATTACACGGAAACTGTATTCTTTTAAACACTGCTTGGCCCATTAGCTCTAGCCTCTTACTGGCTAACTCTCACATCTTGACTAGCCCATTTTTAATAATCTGTGTAACACCACAAAGTGGTGTCTTACCAGGAAAGATTCAGCATGTCTGACCTGGCTGCTGGCTCCATCCCGTCTGACTTGGAGAGAAGATACATGGCGTCTGGCTCACTTCCCTTCTTCCCAGCATCCTGTTCTGTCTACTCCACCCACCTAAGGGCTGGCCTATCAAATGAGCCAAGCAGTTTCTTTATTAACCAATGAAATCAACAGATTGACATATGACCTTCCCACATCACCAAAAAGTCAAAATAAAAATTTTATATGTATTTATTGTGTCTGTGTGTGTCTATGAATGTGGAGGTCAGGGGACAACTTTCAGAAGGCAGTCTCTCCCTTCAACACATGGGTCCCAGAGACAGAACACACACATGGTGGCAGGCACCTTCACCCACTGAGGCATTGCTCTTGCCCTATTCTGAGTCTCAATTGGGCCTGAGGAGCTCAGCTTTGTGGCCTTGAGAATCCTCTACAGGGAGGTTGAGTATGGAGCAGAAATCCTGCCACCACCTGCTGGAACTGCCTCAACTATTACAGTGTCTGTTCTCTGCCTTTCTCCACTGCAGGACTGCAAGGTTCCCTGGGTTAAGCACTCAGATCCACTGTCCACTTCTTTAGCCATCTTTACTGTTATATTTTATCTACTTGTTCTTGGAACTGAAACAAGGCCGCTCAATACCATGCAGACCTCACATTACTGTGATTCCTCACAGAGGCAGACATGAACGTCCCCCATCTGATGCGCACTGACTCATTGTCCACAAGGAGAGACTCGGTCGAGCCCTGCGGGGGTTTCTGTACTTTCCTCCCCAGAGAAAGAAAGTTTCAGAAGGAAAGTGCCAGTCTTAGGCCAACTACAGAAACTTCTGGTTGGATCCAGGTTGCGCATTAACCCAGAATCTGCCTCTTGTGATCTGGATTCAAGAATGTATGTTTGGGTTTTGATGAAACTCAAAAGTGTTGCTAGCCTCAAAATGCATACTAGTTCCAAGCCAATCCGACTGAATTTCTATTCTGATTCCCTGTCTACTTATGAGAACGCTATCACACTGCCTGCAGCTGAGCGATGCTGGACCACAGGAGCCCCCAGCCGTGTACCTGATGCTGTGTCAGAGCTGAGAGGGAGGAGCCCTTGGGTGCGCCTGAGGAGTCCACAGAAAAGGGAAGTCGGCCAAGGGTGGAGGTGGCGGTTCCTGTGAGTCACTTCTCTGGAGGAATCGGCTGGATGCTTTGCTACGTGTGGTGCCCACGAGAGGAAGTGTGGCGTAAATTCCCCCAGGACCACGGTGCATCACAACTGCCTGCCTGGCTCGTCACTCAGATCTTAGGCTCCCTGGGTAAAAGGGAAAAAGAAAGTCCCATCCATGTCTCCCTGCCCAACCTCCAAACTCCTGCCTAGACAAGTTTCCTTTACAAGCAAGCTATGCAGAAGTTGGGTCCAAACAATGGTAAAATCAAACATTATAAAAAACTATAGAAAGAACATCCAGTTATTAGGGGGTAAAGTGTCTGTTAAACACATGGAAAGATAATATAATGCATTATTTAAATATTATTAAAATTTTGGGGAATTGAAAAAGATTTCTATATTCTTAAAGATGAATATAATGTATACATTTAAAGTATTCAATATATGCATGGATTTTTATCAAGTTGAGGCTGTTTTTCTAGGAATTAACATGAAAAGTGACTGCACACACACATCTAAGACTAGAGTGATTTTGTAAAATAATTAGCCATCCCCTACCACATTGCTTAACTTTTCAGGGTTATTTTTATTTTTATAAGGGAACAATTTTTTCACTTATGTTATCTATAACAGTGATAATAATTATAGCTCCATAAAAAAGAGTTAATTCTAAAGATAGGTTCAGAACAGCAGTGTAGCTGGGCCCTCTGCTCTCTCCCCACCCCTCACTCCCCATCCAGTGTATCAGCCCCACCAAGGAAGCAGAAGTGAAACACAGAAGCTAACAGGGGTCACTGCCAAGAGCCTCAGCTGAAGTTATGCTGAAGTGAAACCGGCCGGCACTGGACGCCTTCTCTTCAGCCAATGAGGAACAGGTGTGGGCAGCGTCACTTGTCTCCGGAAGAACAGGATGTTGGAACTCACAGAAACAGGGCCACACAGACAAAAGCAGCCATGTCACAGAGCCAGCAAAAGCTGACATACAGGAAACACACAACAAAACTTTCTAACATATTTAGTGATACATTGAAAGCTGGATAGAAATTGGTGTCAGTCAAATAAGTGACATTTCATAATTAACAGCGTAAATCTGAAAACCAATAGGAATAATAAACAGGACTTAAATTATGTAAAAAATAATTATATTAATCCCTACAGTCTGCAAGATGCTGGCACTGGCATCATTTTTCACCCCCTTAGCTTCAGAGCCAGGCATGGGTAGCTCTAGGGATTTGCAATTCCACATTTCAAGAGCTGAAGCAGGAGGATTTCACATTTGAGGCCAGCCTGGTCAGGTTGTTGCTTTTGTTTTGTTTTTGCTATGTCGTCAGACCCCTGATAAATCAAACATGGGATTCTTAACCCCCACCACTCAGCTGAAAGCCCTTACAGGTTCGGCCAGCTCCTTTTATGCAGCAAAACCTGATGAATGACCTCATGTGTCTCCAAAATTCAGAGATCAAAGAAAAGCAAATGCAGGAAGAACTTTAACAGTTTTCTCATTGCATGGTTTGTAAACTAGACCTAGTTTTATGCAACTTCATGATATTTTTATTGTTTTGATAACATTTGTACAGATCTTAGAAATGCTATTCAATAAGTTTTGATGAATATTTACACTCATAACTGATAACTGACACCCCTATCAAAATATGGTTTTCTAGATACATAGAATATCATGGGTAGGGGCATGCAGATAGAGGTGGTACTGTCTAGGGGAACGTTTGGAAATAACAGAGGAGGAAAGTGGAGAGGGTGGGGAACATGGTCAAGGTACATGACACACTTGTATTAAAGTGTATTTACAAATCCTAGTACTCTGTACAAGGAATATGCTCCAATAACACTTTATTTAAAAGAGATGAGGGCCTGGAGAGAGGGCTCTGGAATTAAGAGCACTTACAGTTCTCACAGAGGACCTGGGTTCAGTTCCCGCACCCTCATTGGTGCTGCTGCACCAATTGCCTGCAGCTCCAGGTCCAGGGGTCCAGTGTCTCTTCTGGACTTCATGGCATCCACATGTGCACGCCCACGCACAAATACACATAATTAAACAAAAATAATCTTGAAAGAACATGTTTCATAAACTTCACAGAGTTCACTGTGAACTTGGCACTTTTAACCATTATCTACTCTAAGATTTCTAATAAAATGAATCATATAACATATATTCTCTTTTAAAAATTTATGTATGAACTGGAGAGATGGCTTAGAGGTGAAAAGTGCTGGCTGCTCTTCCAGAGGTCCTGAATTCAATTCTCAGCAACCACATGGTGACTCATAACCATTTAGAATGAGATGTGGTACCCAGTTCTGGTATGCAGGCAATGCAGGCAGAACACTGTGTACATAATAAATAAAACTTTTAAAAAGATTCCTTTATTGTTTTTATTTATGTGTATTTGCATGTACCTGCATGAGTTTATGTGCACCCTACACATAAAGGAGCTAAGGAGGGCCAGAGGATGCCCTGGAGCTGGAGTTCCAGGCAGTTGTGTCCCCATGTGGGGTCTTGGGAAGGCCCAGGTCCTTTGCAGCAGAAGTCAGTTCTTTAACCCCTGAGTCATCTCTCTGTTCTCATAGCATGTCTTCCTGTGCTGGAAGTTTTTTTTCATATGTGCTCATCTTTGCTTTTAGTTTTTTAATTTATTTTTAAATTTATTTGTATGTGTGTGTACCTGCTTTTCTGCATAAACACCATGTATATGCTGTGCCCTCAGGGTCAGAAGATCCCCTGCAGTCTAGAGACAATTCAGTGGCAAACAGCCCTGGCTGCTCTTGCTGAGGATTGGAATTCAGATTCCAGCAGCCACATGTTAGCTCACAGCCACCTGGGGCTCCAGCTGCAGGGACCACAGCTTGCTTGTCCCTCCTTTTCTCCTTAGGGTGCTTTCCTATGGATCTGACTGCAAGTTGTGCAGGGGACTTCATGAATGCAGCTTCCATGAGTCATTGCCCGTACAGAAGTGTGTGTGTGTGTGTGTGTGTGTGTGTGTGTGTGTGTGTGTGTATCTGCCTCTGAGTCACCATGTGCCTGTAAGTAACTCCTCTCCCATGATCCTGTTAGTAATTCCAACAAACTCTCTGCTTCGCCAAGCTTGACTTGGTCTTCATTAGTGTGCCATCTGTGACTTGTTGGATGAACAGAAATTTTGTTCACATCTCTGCAGGAAGACATCCAACATCTAGTAAGGTCTGTTAATGCCTTTAGGCAAAAATCATCAGAGAAATAAAAGAGAAAGCTCACCAGGAGGAATTACAGGGCCTCTCTGGATATCGGCCTATTGGAATGAAGGAAGTAAAGCCAGTGAGGATATACACTAGGAAATCTATAGCAAGCAATTTGCTTATGCAGATGTGGGGGTGAACTAGCATGTCCAAGGACCACTGATCAGATGATCTTCAGGAGGGCATATGAAAACTTGGTGAGTGTAGGGGCCGAAATGCAGGCCAATATTCCACATTAGTCTGGTGGTCAGAGAATCTGAGCGACTTACAAGGCACAATTTGCACCTTCCACACAGGAGGGGATCGCCTGGCTCTTTTGAAGCAAAGCAAACATGGTGCCATGTCAACAGGTGCCAGGATATGCTAATGTCGCTCTGTTCCTTCAATTGTAATTATGAGGTCACCTGGGGAAAGAGGTGTTTTCAGTCTACATGACAAAATAGACTTAGGCAAGACATGACTTAAGTCATCCTCCCACCCACTGCTACCTAGGAAACAAAATACTAATGACGCTTTTGTTAACTTCCCTCTCAGTTTACATTGATATAAAAGCTGTTTGAAAAATAAACATGGGAGCCAGGCAGTGGTGGTGGCACACCTTTAATCAGGAGGCAGAGGTAGGCGGATCTTTGTGAGTTCAAGGCCAGCCTGGTCTACAAGAGCTAGTTCCAGGACAGGCTCCAAAGCTACAAAGAAACCCTGTCTAGAAAGAAAGAAAGAAAGAAAGAAAGAAAGAAAGAAAGAAAGAAAGAAAGAAAGAAAGAAAGAAAGAAAGAAAGAAAGAAAGAAAGAAAGAGAGAGAGACAGAGAGAGAGAGACAGAGAGAGAGACAGAGAGAGAGAGACAGAGAGAGAGAGAGAAATGGGTGATTTCAGGATTTGAATGATCACTGAAACTTCCTCTGGATACTGTCCTGTGAACTGTGTCTTCATTATTCCCATGCCTCTATGCTGGTAAGAAATGTTTTATGTTGGGGCTGGCCCCTGACAGGTGAGGTCAAAGTGACATCTCCCCTTCCTCAGACAAGCCTCAGCTTGCTGTTAAGCCTTCCCATCTGTGGCCAACTCAGCTCGATTGTCCAGGGTCACCTCTCTTACCTAATGACCACTGATTACAGAATTGATCACACACCTGGAATACCTTCACAAATACCTGGATGGGTTTTGAACAACAAGGACCTGTAACCCAGACACCCAAAAATAATCCCTACATCATCTAAAGAGAATTTTCACTCATTCCATCAACAAGTGAGGCAAGTAGGAAAACTCTGTGATTGCCTTAATAAATTTTCCCAGAAGGAGGCAAGCCCGCAGTGAGACTGAGGCTGAAGCAGCACCTAGTTCACTGTGTCCAGGCAGGAGCTGGAGTGCCATGTCTCACCCTCCACAGTCTCGGCCTCTGTGAAGACCACGGGCTCACACACTAGCCTCACGGGACAGAATAGCTGGTCCTAAGTGATCACAGGTTTGTGACCTATATAGAATGCAGAAAACTTAGTCTTCAATAAAGAATGGAACCCCTAATGGTCGCCGAGACTTTATCCCCAGTTCCTCACATTTGTCTGAAATACTCACATAAAAGTGTTTTGCCCAGACTCCTACAAAAATGAAAGCAAATTTGAAAAACCCAGCAGTTTGGAGACCAAAGATACTTCCTTTTTTTTTTTAAGTTACATTTAAGAATTGATTTGGGGATTAAATGTATAATACTCCTAAGAAAAATACACTCCATACAGACTCTATGAATGCAAAAATAAAAGCAAGAACTATAAGCTTTTGCTTTAGATGAAATCATAGAGGAAAATCTTTATGTTCTAAAGTTTGCTACGTTGGTCTTGAACTCTCACTATGTATAGGGCAGGCCTCTTGAGTGGCTGAAATTACAGGGATGAACAACCATGCCTGCTTAAAACTTGTCGATATTTTAGATTACTCATTAAAAATTGTGCTCACCAATTCTTACCACTAGTAATTGAGTGCCCACTGACTGCAAAAATATTTGTAGAATGTTACAATGGCAACAGGCTTGTACAAAGGATATTGAAGAACTTATTTAAGCCTATCACAGAAAGAATCCAATAAGGTGGACAGAAGTTGTACAAGACTGCCTTTCGACATTTGATTGAACATGGTTCCATTAAAAAATATTTTAAGAATAATTGCACTAGACAGAATTGTGTGTTCAGTGTCCCTAACTTCCTTTAGACATGGTCAGCACATCAACACACAGAGCATGAAGATTATTCAAAAGAAGGGGGAAATCTGGATAAACACAGTGCTGTCCCGATGGCGGCTGTGGATCCAGAAGCCTCTGCCTTCAGACTGGAAACACCAGGGCTTCTGAGCAAAGAGCCTCCCCACCCGGGTTTATACAAGCAGAAAGAGCAACTGCATTGAATGGCCACCTCCTGTGGGGACCCCTTGGGTTGGTGTCAACTCTCAATTTGGAATGTTCTATACACACTATGAAAAGTGTAGACCCATATTTCTATATTGAAGGCATATTCGATAGGTACACTAAAATAACCAGACCAGCTCAAAACAACAGATATAATTTAATGATTGAAAACGGGGAAACTCACGCGACCAGAGTAAAAGTTCCGATGTCCAAACAGGTCAGGTGAACACCGCGCGAAGAAAGCGAGCACACCTGGATCTCCAGGTGGCCACACCCTAGCCAGATGTGATTGGCTGAGCTTCCCCATCACTATATGGTACGGCAGCCGGGCTATGAAGCCATAGTTCCCCACCTGAAGTGGTCACGTAACCTTCCAGACAGGCTGTTGCTAACCTAACAAAGGATCAGGATGTGGTTTTGCTCCTTTCTTTGTAATTTGGAGGATGCCTGATAGAGATGCCGATTCAAACCTGTGTGACAGCTAGCATACACAGCAGACAGGTAGATGTGGACATGACAAAACACTAGTCACCTGGTTACCTAGGAAACGGAATGCTAATGTAGTTCCCCCTCAGTTAAGTTTTGGTATATAAGGTTGTTTGGAGAATAAAGAAGAGAGGAATTTTTCAGGATGTGAACTCAGAACTTCATGAGGGATCACTGAGAATCTCCCTCCCAGTAAAGCCATGTGAGTTGTGTCTTTATTTCCGTACCTCCACGCTGGTCTAGAGACAGTTTATGTTGAGGTCTGGTCCAGAGAAATAATTTATGGTCCTGGCAGGCACTGGACCCCGACAGAAAAGAAAAAACAGCTAATTCATAAATGTGAGCCTGGGAGAGTGGCTGGGTATTGGGTTGGGGAAGCCGTAGGAAAGAAAGAAATTCAGGGGAGACTTCCTGGACCATACAGTCCAGAAAATTCTGAATAACATCATTATTATGGAAGAGTTCACCGATCAGTGAGGTTTTTCAGACATTCCCCCCTCTCTTGCCAGCCGCACACTCATACACAGGGGAAAGTCTGGCGTGGAGCCTCCCTCCTTCCCAGAGCATCCCTCAGGTCCACTCTGAGCAGAGGCTGCAGCCATCCTGGAGTTCCCCTTCGCCTCCTCTAGGCCTCTCACTACAAACTCTGCACCTGGCAACTGTGACGTCATCACCAAGGAATTTTCTGATTGGGTTTGGCCGCGTTTGGTTTGCAGCCAGACCTTCTTGGCTGGATCCTCACAATCTTTTGGGGACTCAGAACAGCAGCAGCTGAGACCACCCCGGGAAGAGGATGATGCCCAGCAGAGCTCTGGTTCTGGGGATCCTCGCCCTGACCACCATGCTCAGCCCCTGTGGGGGTGAAGACGACATTAAGGGTGAGTTGCACGGCTGAGGGACGCCTAGAATCAAGAAATGGGAAATTGAGAAAAGAGGGAGACACAAATTGGCTGAGATACAAATTCTCAATATTAGGCGGTCTAACAACTGTGTGGCCCCGTTTGTCTTCAGGAGGCTCTGTTGCCAGGCTGTGCTCACCAAGTCATGATTCTAATGGTGGATCCAGTGAGGGAAGCGTGGAGGGCTCTGTCGTAGGCCAGGTTGTCTCTAAACTTGGGGTGTTTCCATGAATGGATGATTTTTTGTTACTAAAAATCCATGAACTTTTCTCTCAAATCTCTCTTGAGAGTTTCTGGAGCCTTTTGTACCCGTGTCCTGGAGTGTATCCTAAGGAAAACAGTTCCGTGAATCATGTATACAGATCTACAGAAAAAGCTTCCCTTGTGTTGGAGTTTATACTCTCCATGCTAGGAACTGGCCCTGGCTGGAGGTGAGAGAAGGGGCCACCATCCTACAGGACAGTTCTCCTGAATCTTGGTTTCCTCATGTGCCACCTCACAAGTGACCAAGGCAAATAAATATGTAGATGTTCTTTAAAAACAGTGAAACCCAGGCTGAGCCTGGGAGTGCACATGGGTAACTCAGTGCTTAGGTGCCGAATCAGGAGGATCCTGAGTTCAAGGACAGCCTGGGCTACATAGAGAGACTTTTACTACTTTATTTATTAGTAAATTCCTTTAAATGTCAATTTTCCCCCGTTCCTATTCCAAACATAATTTCATATTTTTGTAACAAAGTAAGGAAATAGGCCTGTCCTACTCCTTATCTAACAAAGTTCTGTAACAGCAACACAGGCAAGCACAGGATACACAAGCCTGAGGCCCCATGGCCTGTGTTGCCCACCTGTCTCCACTCTCCCTGTGTGCATCCTTGCCCTCTCTCAGGACCCCTCCGTAACTCTGTGCTACTTTACAAACATTGATAGTAGCTTTTAAAATCGCAACTGAAAAGTCAAATGTTTGAAACAGGAAGTGAAAGGGATGGAGCGACCTGTGAACCATGGCTGCTCTCACTCCAGTTTTGTTGGAGGTAGAAGTCTCACCTGGGAGACTTCTCCAGGGAGTTGTCTCCTTTCTCCACAGTTTCTTTCTTCAGTATAATACTAGAGTGCTCGAATCAGGTGTGAGCAGACACAGTGGACACAGTTCTGAGGAACCACACAACTGTAGGGCTATGTGAAAATATTATTTCTTTTGAATTTAGAAGGAAAAAAGTAAAATTTCAAGGTCCAAAAATATATTTTGATTTTTAACTCAGCTTATATTACATTTGTCTTATGTATAACATATGACTTTCAATATTTTCATTGAGCAAGATGTACCCAAAGCATGGGTGCACAGTTTCTAATTCAGCCCTGCTCATTGCTGACCCTGACCTGATTTTCACATGGCTCTGTCACCTGTCAGTCATTCCCAGAGTGTCCATCAGCCTCAAAATTAGCCATAATCATTCAAGGGTCCCCTCTATAAAGCACTTGTGCAGCTAAGATGTGGGTACTGAAATATATAAAAGCTGCTGCTTGCCCCTAGGAAATGTCTGCCCCTAGGAAGTGCCCTGTCCCTAGAAAGTGCCCTGTCCCTAGGAAGTGCCCTGACCCTAGGAAGTGCCCTGACCCTAGGAAGTGTGCAGACTAGCTGTGGACACAGGCCAAGGTCAGGAAGCAGAAAGACCATTGCTGAGGACAGTGGACCCAGCTGAGGCCAAAACTATAGCTATAGGAGGCAGAGCGGTGTCCTCAGCAACACTTGTGGCTCAGGACAAGAAGCTGATGAAGTGAATGCTGTGTACACCCACATTTGGGAAAGAAATCAAGAATTATATTAATAATGGATTAAGAAGCTTTGAGAGTGAGGTGTGGTGTGGGGGATGACTGATATCAGCCAAATGGCCACACAGGGAAGGTAGGAGCCAGAGGAGCAGTCAGATGTGGATCGAGAGACAGAGGGGCTAGGGGTCATAGTGTGATTGAAGTCTATTAAATAGAACTGAGGATAAACTGTGGCTGAGTCTTTCTCTGTCTCACCAATCAGCTCCCAAATAATGACAGAGAGACTTATATTAATTATGAAAGCTCAGCCTTAGCTTATACTTATTTATAGTTAACTCTTTTAACTTAATCTGTCTCTCTTTGTCTACATTTTGCCTCAGGGTTTTTACCTTTCTTTCATTCTGTTTGTCCTAATTTCCTGCTTTCTCCACGTCTGGCTGGCTGACTGGCCCCAGGCATCTCCCTCTTTCCCTCTGTCTGTCTGTCTCTGAAGCCTAGATTCTCCCTTCTCCTTACTCGCTGCTCAAAAGTCCCACCTATACCTCTGTGCCAATCAGGTGACTTAGACAGGCAAGGTGAACAAATTCAATACATCTTAACCCAGTATCCCACAGCAATAAACATTCAGAGGAGAGGAGGTTTCAGCAAATTAAAAAACAACAACTTTGATTTCAATGAGAAAAAGAGACCCCCCCCCCCCATAAACAGCAGGACCATGAGAGAGTGGTGGAGTTTTGTTTGGCAGTTGCTTGTGCAGAACGCCAGATGGTAACTTGTCCACAGTCACTCACGGCACAGTGCATGTGCAGATGCCAGGCCTGGCTGGCCAGTTGCTCCATAAACAGCACTCTGCTTGACATTTGCTGAAACTAAATGAATGGAGAAGGGATAAAAGATAACAAATGAAGACAAGTGGTAGTGGCGCAAACCTTTAATCCCGGCACTCGGGAGGCAGAGGCAGGTGGATCTCTGTGAATTCAAGGCCAGCCTGGTCTACAGAGTGAGGTCCAGGACAGCCAGGGCTATACAGAGAAACCCTGTCTCAAAAACAAAACAAAAACTGAATGCTAAAATCTACGCCTTGACAATAATGTGTATTTGCGTCCTCTGGGTAGGCCCGTCTACACTGGCCGTCATTTGCTGTGGCCCCTCACACGTGCTCACTGTCAGAGGAAAGAGCTTTAACTCACCATGAAGCTGCAAGTGAATGTCAGGGTTGATTTGGGGCAGAGAAGGTAGAGGTAGGGGTTGACAGAAAAGTAAAATCTAATAAGGTCTCTATTTCTTTTATTCCAGAAGAAATGAGAAAACTGTCCTGTGAATCCCCACAGTTGACAATACAAGAATTTTAGATATAACAGTTTCTACACATTTTCTAGTGATATCATTGTGCTCTTCCTATAGGATTCTATATGCTTTTCCTTTTGTTAAAAAATGAGAAATGATACTTGTGTGGAAAATGTCCTTCTTTAGAAGGGAAATGAAATGTAACACATATGTTATTAGCTTATTAAAGCTTCATAAGATGTAAAACCTAAGAAGAGAAGTAGACACGACTGAATCCTTGAAAAGAATACATTTCTCTTTCATTTAGTTGTAAGCTTCTTGGCATAGGCATATATATATGTATATATATACATATATATATTCATATATATCTGGTGGAGGCAGTCAGGACAGCAGAAATCAACACATGACATTCCACCATCACGTAGCACATGTCATAGAGGGAAAGACTGGACTGTAACCAACACTGGGGGGGAGGGGAAGTGGGTGATGGAAATGTGCCAAAAATGAAGTTCATGGCATTTTCTCATTTTGTTTAATAACATCTTTTTTCCTTACTGTTTTCCGTTTTTTCCATTCTTCCTGCTATCCACCTGAATTCACCAGCTGACCATGTTGGCTCCTTTGGTATAACTACCTATCAGTCTTATGGACCCAACGGCCAGTACACAATGGAATTTGATGGTGATGAGTTGTTCTATGTGGACTTGGATAAGAAGGAGACTGTCTGGTGGATTCCTGAGTTTGGCCAACTGGCAAGCTTTGACCCACAAGGTGGACTGCAAAATATAGCTGCAGGAAAATTCAACTTGGACGTCCTGACTAAGGAGGCCAATTTTACACCAACTATCAACGGTATGTGCTCAGCACCCTGCTCCTCCCTCCCTTCCCTAGTGGGGAATGTGATCCACTGCTCTATTAAACTCCCTCCTTTCCAAGGCAAGACCTCCTCACCCTCAGCTTCTCTCTTCTTTCAAATCACATATTCTGTGTAATATAAAGCTCTTTGTTCCCACAATGCACTCCTTGAATCCTTCCTAGAGGCCCAACAGACAGCCTAACACCCAAGGGAAGGGCACAAGGATAAAGTGGATGCAGCACATAGTAGCTCCAAGTATAAGGGCAGCTCAGGCTCTTGGACCATCATGTATGTGAGCCTCAACAAGAGGGCTCCCTCACCAGACAGTGCAGAACATCAGGGAGAGAAACTTCCATCGGCCCTCACATCCAGGCCATTTCCTTCCCAGAGGTTCCTGAGGTAACCGTGTTTCCCAAGGCCCCTGTGCTGCTGGGTCAGCCCAACACCCTTGTCTGCTTCGTGGACAAGATCTTCCCTCCTGTGGTCAACATCACGTGGCTGAAAAACAGCAAGTCAGTCACAGACAGTGTTTATGAGACTAGCTTCCTCTCCAAGAGTGACCATTCCTTCCACAAGATGTCCTACCTCACCTTCATCCCTTCTGACAATGACGTCTATGACTGCAAGGTGGAGCACTGGGGCCTGGAGGAGCCGGCGCTGAAACACTGGGGTACGTGGGGGTTCTCCCTGCTTCTGCACCGGTGCTGAAACACTGGGGTACGTGGGGGTTCTCCCTGCTTCTGCACTTCCTTGTTCTTTGTCAGCTCTAGAACAGCCTGTCTTCTGCTCTGGTGACCAAATCCATTTTTCACTCTGAGAGAGTTTCCATAGTAGACTTCATGTTCTTCCACAAGCCCAGCCCCAAAGTCTGTGTGGATTGACTCCCACCCTCACACGGGCCCTCTTACATACATGTACATGAATGTGCCCCCTTCTGACTTCACTTTCTTAGAACCAAAGATTCCAGCCCCCATGTCAGAGCTGACGGAGACTGTGGTCTGTGCCCTGGGGTTGTCCGTGGGCATCGTGGGCATCGTGGTGGGCACCATCTTCATCATTCAAGGCCTGCGATCAGGTGGCTCCTCCAGACACCCAGGGCCCTTATGAGCCACACCCTGGAGAGGAAGGTGAGGGTTTGTGTTTGTGGGAGCTAAAGCCAGCACACGGGGGGGGGGGGGGGGAGCAAGGGAAGGAGACACTGATGATAACGCGGTTGGAACATTGCTGGAGAATTGTGCAGTGATGCGATCTCGGGACCTCGGAAACACATCCCTCTCCTGTCTGTTTTATTGCAGGTGTGTGGTTCTCTCAGGGCAGAAGTGGTGTGCTGGATGACCTGGCACAGTGTGTTTCCTGAACCAATTCATCATGTTTCCTTCCCCAAGTGTCCTCCATCTCACTCTTCTCTTGGTCCTGAGGCTGACCCCCTCACAGCTCACGTCCTTGGAATTCTCCCCTGAGTTTTGTCTTTTGGCGTCTTTCAGAACACATATGCTGTAGAATATCAGTGACCTGACTCAGTAACTCCACAAAACCAATAAACCACCTTTTGTAAGTCAGTTGTTGGTTTTTGTTTTGTTTGTGGGTTTTTTTCTTTCATTTTGGAGTTTACTGGAGCTAGAGCCATATAATCCCATGGCAGTGACACAGAAACAACCAAATACAGCCCCGGAATGCTTGGGTATCTCAGTCAAGGTTGAACTTTCTCTTCTTTTTATTTCAAGCCCTGACCACTGTCATCTGTCTCGGGGGAGACACCAGCTGGGCAGGGTATGAAATCTGCCTCAGTGTGCACTGGCTGTAAGGAAATGCCAAGGCACAGGACACTCACCAGTGATCCCAGCACCCCAAAGACAGAGCAGGAAAGTCCTCACAAGTCTAAGGCCAACTTTGTCTACACAAGCAAGCCAGAACTATATCGGAAGATCCTGTGATATATATATATATATATATGTAGAACTACATTGATTTATATTATGTAAGCTTTAATGAAAAAACTTTGAATCCCAAAGACAATAAAAGTTTTTAAAAATGTTATCAAAAGCTAAAATTTTTCTTGAAACTTTTTGGAATCATCCAGGTGACACATCTCTTCGTGAGTCTGTGAGGACATTTCCAGACACATTTAATTGAGAAGGCAAGAGCCATCCTGAATATAGGCAGCAGAGTCTTGTGTGCTGGGCCAAATGAGTAAGCAAGCCAGGCTTCCCCTCTCTCTGCTTCCTAGTAGTGAATGCAATGTGACCAACCACCTCATGTTCCCCCTGCCTCCCCACTATGATGGACTGTGTCCCCAAAACTGTGAGCCAAAGTAAGCCCTCCCCTCCTCCATCCTTCCTTCCCTGCCTCCCTCTCACCCTCCTGCTATATTTGTTTAACTCTGTAAAGCTGTGATTTTTTTCCTGTCTAAAACACTTAATGATTTAATAAAGATGTCAATGGCCAGTAACAAGGCAGGAGAAAGGATAGGCAGGGCTGGCAGGTAGAGAGAATAAGTAGAAGGAGAAATCTAGGAGGAAGGTAAGAAGTAGCCTGAGAAGGAGGAGGACATCAAGGACCAGACGCCCAGCTACACATCAATCCACGGAGTAAGAGTAAGATTTACAGAAGTGAGAGAATGGGAAAAGTTCAGAGGCAAAAAGTATACAGGATAACATAGGATAAAAAAAGTTGGCAAAAAAAAAAACAAGCCAAGCTATGGCCAGACATTTATAACAATAAGACACTTATAAGAATAAGCCTCTCTGTGATTCATTTTGTAGCTGGGTGGCATGCCAAAAAACCCAAAAGAGCCCAAAGAGCAAAACCACCACACTACTGTACCAGCCCTCCCTCCTCTCTTCTCTCCCTCTCCTCCTCTATTGTCAGATTTTTGTCACAGCAGAAAGAGAAGCCACTCCTACAATGATAGTTCACTCACCAAACTGAGATGACAGGATCCTATTGGATGACAGCTGGATATGTGGCCCAGTGTTTACCAAAACTTTGTCATGTGGTACTTGGCTGTGACTGTATTTTAGACTTTCATAAATATACAGATGTCGATTAGAGTATGTGGTATAAAAAGCTTTAAGTTTGTGAAGGTGATGAGGTTCACTTCCTCTCTTTTCACAATAAAATAAAAATTTCCAGGGCAGGAAAGGAAATGGAGGCCAGTTACAAGAGCATCAGAAAGAGAAATATTGTTAAGTACCTGAAGTGGAGCAAATATGTGTTCTTCATTTAAGGTTAGACCCAGAAGGTACAAAGGAGGTAACAGAAACCACGAGCTTCCAGGGCCCAGACAGGGATGTGGGTTCCTCACCTCCTAAGTGAGGCTGGAAGAGATGCTGCATAGATTCCCCTGCACCACAAAAGGCTGTGGGAGGCAGTGGGGTGAATGTAGCTATAGGGTGCCTCTAGGCAGATTAGCCCAAGTGGGGCTCACAGAATCTCAGTAGATACCCTGTATCCTGGTAGACACAGAACACTTCAACCACAGTCCTGTGGCCCTCATTGCTCCTAGGGAAGGAGACATGGGCCTGTGAGTTCAAACTTCTGAAGAGCCAACACGATTTAGAATCTGTGGCAGCTCTGGGTGCTGTATCATCCACTGGACACACTGTCTCCTGTATGTATGCCCCAGGGAATGTTGACAAAGGTTTCTGTCCCATCTGGTCCTGCAGCTGTTCAATTCCAAACATACAGAGGTCTACATTAATTGTAAACTGGTTGGCTTATTATCTCAGGCTTTCTTATTAACACTTATGTTATGGCGTAAATGAACAGCGAACAGAATTAACCAGGCAAGCGCAATATAATATATTCAGCTTTAATAAGAGGAGAACTTACAAAACCAGGGTTCCAGCAAAGAGCAGGAAACAAAAGGGAAGGCGGGGAGCACACCTGCCAGATTTATAGGTAAACATTCGCCTAAGGGCTACCCGCCCCAAAAAGAAGGTGATTGGTTAGGGCTTCCCCTACATCTCCCCCTTTTGTCTAAATAAGACAGAACCAAGCCAAATACAACTATATACAATTGAAATAAATAATAAATATAAAATTACAAATAACAAATAATACTAAGCAAGAAACATAACAAAAGTTTTGCTAAACATTCTATCTCAAGGAGTCTAAATAATGTAGAGAGTAACTACAATTATCTAATCTTCAACTCCGTCAAAGATCTGAGAAGGGAAGTAATATTACTTAAGCAACCAGGAAGAACAAACAAGAAAATTTCCAAAATGTGAAACAAATGATAGAGACAACTGACTACCTGGGCAATCACCCAAAGTCTCGTTTGTAATGTTGAGTCAACCAACTTTGGCTAAGGCCTAACATAACTGACATACCATTATCAAAGGCAAGGAACTTTTTTAGAACTATCCTACCCTGTCTTGGCAAGATAAGACAATCCTGTTTTATCCACTTATGGATATTTTGTATCTTTGTCAGTAGTCGAGGTATGGGCTTTTCTTTTGCCCGAAGGCCAGTTGTGCCAAGAAGAAGACAAGCTCCCAGTGGAGTGTCTTTGGTGCTCAATGTTCTCTCGGGAGTAGAGTGGTGTTGCCAGGAGTGATTGTGTCTCATTGGCATGGAATTTTAGGTTAGATTAAAAGCCATTTTCTACAGCTCTTCAAAGAGGTTGGAGATTATACTATCTATACTAAATATAATCTCTATGTATCTAAAAAACCTGATTATCCTAAATATAAATATGACAAACATATATGACTATTGATTTACAATTCTCGATGTCTATCTAACTTGAGGACTAAGAGAATAAACAACTGTGCAAATTATGAGAACAATGATCTCCAAATGTAAACAATGTCATTACATAAATAATATCAGAGGTAGAAATGTGCATTGCAATATGGAAAATATATCAATACAATATAGACAGAGGTATAAGCATACTCATACAATAAATAGAGGTAGAAGCACTCACATTCAATATTCAATATATCAATATACAAGAATCAGTACCAATACAATTTTCTAAAAACAGTAGTTCACAAATACCAATCATCCCATCAAACCAGTTAATCCCCCTTTTCTTTCATGAAAGTACCCCTAATCCCATAAAATACCTCCCCCATCCCCTCAATCCTATACCAACCACTAAATGATGTCCCTAAACCTGAGGGCAAACTCTGTTGGAAAAGGGGACATTGTCCTCTAAGATTGCTTCCAGCTGACATGGGTGTTGTAATATGAGCAGCCGGGCTGCGTCCCGGCACCCAGCTGCCCGCACGGCTAGCTTATGCCCCAAAATAATAACACGGAAACTGTATTCTTTTAAACACTGTCTGGCCCATTAGTTCCAGCCTCTTATTGGCTAGCTCTTAAATATCGATCTAACCCATTTCTAATATCCCTGTAACACAACGAGGTGTCTTACCAGGGAAGATCTTAACCTGTGTCTGTGTCCGGTAGGAGAATCATGGCGACTCCCTGACTCAGCTTCTTTCTCCCAGCATTCTGTTCTGTTTACTCCACCCACCTAATTTTCTGTCCTCTTAAAGGGCCAAGGCAGTTTCTTTATTTAACCAATGAAATCAACACAAAATAGCAGACTCCCACATCATTTCCCCTTTTTCTGTTTAAACAAAAAAGAAAGACTTTAACTTTAACATAGTAAGATTACATATAACAAAACAGATATCAAGCAAGAATTACAGTTACAATACTTATATCTATTTTATCTTTTATCATAACTAAGGAAAACCATAACTATAGCTAACCATTCTTCAACTCCATCAAAGACTCCAGAAGGATATAATATTACCTAAGCAAACAAGAAATCCAAAGCTCTAGAAATTACAGAGACATCTCACTGCCTGGACAGTCACCCAAAGTTCCTCTGTACCATTGGGGCATCCATCTTCAGCCTTCAGGCCCATAGTATCCAGCAGACATTTCCATGAACCAGGAAATTTCAAAGACACTTCAGTCACTTTCTGCTGTGTCCTGCAGAATGTCTCACAGACTCTTTCATGAATCAGGAACCCCGAAAGACCATCTCACCTTTTGGCAAGTTCAGCAGTCCTCTCTCTGCGGGTTCTCTGTGTCCAGTTTATGCAATAGTCCAGGCAAGAGCAGTTTCTTGCCCAAATGGCTATCAAACTCCATAAGGAGCCTCTTCGATGCCCATCTTCCTCTTGAAGTAGATTGGTGCTGCCAGGAGCAGACATGTCTCATTGTCATGAAAAGCCCTAAGTTATTAAAAGATTTAAATGCCATATTCTGCAGTCTTTGAAAGATATGAAGAATGCCTATCTAACTGAAATATATCTCTATACATCTAGAAAATCCAACTAACATGATTACAAGCTTCATTATTATTGATGATTATCCATTAACAACCTACATTTCCTAATTATATGTTACATTTAAAAATGAACTACACAATCACAATACCTTAATCAAGAGCAGAAATACATATACATATAGCAAAATTGACCTTAAAATCCACACCAATGCAAATTATTCATATCTATATCATATCCCCCTTTAAATGTAAAAGAACATTTATAAACAATATTTGTGAACATGGGCGCAGTTTTTTCTCTCCAAACTGCTTCCTGCTGAATGGGGGCGCTGTTAATTAGATCTTTCATGGTGTAACCTGTGTGCTAGGTTCATCTCAGTTGGCAGTTGAGTGAAGTAATTTTTTGAGGGTGTTCACAGCAACTTTTCGGGAGGTCGTGGTCTATCATACCAAATTGGAATAGAAGAAATCCACAGGGTCTCATCCTCTGTGAAAACAAAAGAAGACCCTTTCCAAAGCATCATATCCTTAGACCCAAATTCTGAAGTCATACCCTCACGATACCCATTCTGGTTCCACTTGGCAGCCCATATAATGAAATGTCTCTCTGTACTTAGCTCCTTCACAGTCAAAAATTTTAAAGAAAACACAATGTACATAATCCAGACTCTCTGTGAATTTTCCATTTTTACGTGGCTTATTTTTCTTTATTTCTTTTAATCTCTTAACTATCTGTACTCTGTCTCTTTAAAGACTTTACCTTTTTTTTAAACCATTAACTTAATTCTCTATATTTTTTTCTTCTCTCTCTCAAGCCTACGTACATTCATCCAACACTGTGATCCATTTAGTGGTCTGTCTGAATCTGTTTTATTGTGAATCTGTAATTTTTTTACTATCCAGGAGCATTTCTTAAAATGTTAAGCAGTTCTTAAAAACTTAAGTTGCACCATGTACAGGTAATATGGTACCATCTGTGTCCTGCCCAGTCAAAACCTTAACTGCACTGTTATTACAGTAATTACAGTAGTTCCTGTCTGAGGTCAGCACAGTTCAGCATGGAGCAGCCCTCCTGCCTCAGATCCATTTGGTGCCCCTGAGCTGCTCACAGTTCCAGGCACACAGCAAGTCCACATTGGAGCCGCACTCAGCAGTTTAATTCTGAGACTGAGCGTGCAGCACAGAAACTCTTTTTATCCAAGTTACAACCAAATCTGACACGCAGAGCACTGCACAGTCTGAAAACACATCTCTGTATGGCAGCAGGAATCCGCCATGCTCTTCCACCTGTCTAAGCCTGATTCTGCCGTCTGCCCAGGTGCAGGCGGGGAGCGCTGAGCCATAGGCACAGTCTCAGAGCACTCTCCTTCCAATCCCAAGCGGGAACAAAAACATCCAGTCCCATAAAAGCCTTTGAAATGCTTTACAGCCAGAGTTCACACTGGCAGCACAGCCCCAGGAAGCCGCACTTTAAAATGACACAGCTTTTTTTCTGCTGCTGTTGCCGAATCAGGAAATCTCCCTACAGCACGCCACCAACAAACAGCAAAAATCTGTGTTAAACACTCTCTCCCTTATTTTTAAGCCTTCTCCGGTTTTTAAGTGGATTTAGACCATCACGTCTGGGCGCCACTCTGTTGTAATTATGAACGGCAGGGCTGCTTCCCGCCACCCGGCTAGCTTTACCTGAAATAATTACATGGAAACTGTATTCTTTTAAACACTGCCTGGCCCATTAGTTCCAGCCTCTTATTGGCTAGCTCTTACATATCGATCTAACCCATTTCTAATATCCCTGTAACACCACGAGGTGTCTTACCAGGGAAGATCTTAACCTGTGTCTGTGTCCGGTAGGAGAATCATGGCGACTCCCTGACTTAGCTTCTTTCTCCCAGCATTCTGTTCTGTTTACTCCACCCACCTAATTTTCTGTCCTCTTAAAGGGCCAAGGCAGTCTCTTTATTTAACCAATGAAATGAACACAAAACAGCAGACTCCCACATCACATGGGGGCGACGTTCTTCTTAGGGGGTCCTGTGAAAGCAAATGATGGTAAAATTCCCAAATTAACATTTGGCCTAAGAAAATTATAACTAGCCTCTGAGTGTTTTGAGGAGGTCTGGCCAGAGTGTTGTCAAAAATGTGCAACATTCGAAACTGTCTTGTGCATTTGGTACCAAAAAACAGGTCTAATTTTAGCGCTATAAAAATCATGATGTCATAGTAACCAGGTGGAGTTGATGTTGTGGGGCCCCATCTTCATCCTGGAAACTTCAAAGTTTACTGTAGGAAAATTGTTGTTTGTTACAGGAAATTTAAACATTAACTACAAAGACATATACTGACATATAAAGACAGATACAGATATGAGGAAAGGCAAAGAAAGTTTATCAAGTATATTATTATTCTTATTCTGTCCCATATCATGGCTCCTGACCTGAGACAGAAATTCTGAGATATCTCTTATCAACAGGCTTGGAATTGAAGAGGGACTGAGCTATAGTCCAACTCCAAAACCAGCTCTTACATATTTATAAAGAAATGCTTAATAAGACATAATAAAAAAAATAGTTATGTAATCTATTCAGTTTTATTGCTGATCCTTAGTGGGTTGTAACTAGTTTCCATCCATCAGTATTTAAATATTCAGAGTCCCTTAAATTCTTTGAAGATGAGTATTTTCCTGTGGAGATAAGAAAAGAACCCTGCCCCCAACCTATCTGTATTCTTACAAACAGTATGCTCGCCATCCTTGTGAATGAATTGCTATTTATCTTTTCCAAGGGGCTTCTCCTCTTCAAACTGAACCTTTATTAATTTTGACGGTATCCACAATTTTTCCTCGCCTGTGGAGATAAGAGCAAAACCCCTTCCCCAACGCAGCACATCTCCTGGCTTCCATTGTGAGGTCAGCACATCCTTGAAATAAACTGGTTGATTTAATTCAGCAGACTTTTCCATATCCAATGTCTTTCTGCAGCCATTGTCACCTTCTCATTAGCGTTGAGAAAATTCAAGGTTAACAAAGCATTATGTAATCTATTTCTGGGGGTGTTTTCACCCCTTTCTGTTTGTTTAACATATCCTTTATAGTTCGATTTGATCTTTCTATGACTGCTTGACCTGTAGGATTGTATGGTATACCTGTAACATGCTTAATATTGTAATAAGCAAAAAAAAAAAAACATTTCATTTCCCTAGAAACATAAGCTGGACAATTATCTGTCTTTATTTGTGTAGGTATACCCATGATGGCCATAACTTCTAATAAATGAGTGATTACTGAATCAGCTTTTTCTGAGCTTAAAGCAGTTGCCCATTGAAAACCTGAATAAGTGTCAATGGTGTGGTGTACATATTTTAATTTGCCAAATTCTGCAAAGTGGAACACATCCATCTGCCAGATTTCATTCCTTTGGGTGCCCTTTGGATTAGCCCCTGCAGGCAGTGGCATTTGATTATAGAAAGAGCAAGTAGGGCATTTCTTTACAATCTCCTTAGCTTGTTGCCATGTAATAGAAAACTCGTCTTCGAGCCTTTGCTATTAACATGATGTTTTTTATGAAATTCAGAGGCCTGCAGCATACTACCAATCAACAATTGATCAATTTCTGCATTACCTTGTGCTAGAGGACCTGGCAGACCCGTATGGGATCGGATGTGTGATATATATATATATATATGGCAGAGTCTGTTCCTGATCATGTCTTGTACCTGGATAAACAAGGAGGTTAGTTCTGTATCATCAGGTATAAATTCAGCAGTTTCAATATGTAAAATAACTCTTTCTGTGTATTGTGAATCGGTAACTATATTAATAGGTTCTTTAAAATCCGTTAGCACCATAAGAATGGCATATAATTCTGCCTTCTGGACAGAATCATAAGAACTTTGTTTCACCCTACTCAAGTCTTCTGATTTGTAACTTGCCTTCCTTGATTTATTAGCATCAGTATAAAATGTGCAGGCTCTGGTTACTGGAGCATCACAGACGATTCAAGGAAGAATCCAAGAAGTTCTCTTTATGAAGTTAAGCCTCTTGCTTTTTGGATAGTTGTTATTAATTTCTCCTAAAAAAAATTAGCACAAGCTCTTTGCCATGGTTCATTATCTTCCCATAATTTCTTTAGTTCATCAGCAGTGAAAGGCACTATAATTTCTGCTGGGTCTATGCCTGCTAGTTGACAAAGTCTCAACTTGCCTTTTATAATTAATTAAGAGACTTTTTCCACATAAGTTGAGAGTTTCTTACTTGGTTTATGTGGTAAAAAGATCCATTCCAAGATAATATCGTCTCTCTGCATTAAAATTCCTGTAGGAGAAATTTTGGACGGTAATATGACAAGAATACAGTCGAGCTCTGGATTCACCCTGTCCACATATGCCTCTTGTAATTTTTCCTCAATCATTGTCAGTTCCTTTTCTGCTTCAGCTGTTAATTCTCTGGGACTGTTCAAGTCTTTATCACCATCCAAGGTTTTGTTCAAATGAATTATTAGATCAGGTGTTATCACAACAGCTGGTCATAGGCTGGAAATGTCTCCTAACAGTCTTTGAAAGTCATTAAGAATCCGTAGCTGATCTCTCCTAATTTGTGCCTTTTGTGTCTTAATTTTTGCAAACCTATTTTATAACCTAAATAATTAACAGAATCTCCTCTCTGAATCTTTTCAGGAGCAATCTGCAAGCTAAGACTATCTTTATTTCTACAAACAGTCTTTCCAAGGTATCCATGTTTGAATCAGATAACAAAATATCATCCATATAATGATAGATTATAGACTTGGGAAATTTCTTGCATATTATTTGCAATGGTTGATTTACAAAATATTGGCACTGGGAGGGGCTGTTTAACATGCCCTGAGGGAGGACGACCCACTGGTATCTCCTTGAAGGTTGAGAATTATTATAAGTAGGCACTGTGAAGGCAAACTTTTCTCTATCTTTTTCTTGTAAAGGTATAGTGAAGAAACAATCCTTTAAATCAATAACTATGAGAGGCTATCCTTTTGGTAATAAAGAGGGCAAAGGAATTCCAGATTGCAGAGGGCCCATAGGTTGAATAACCTTGTTGATGGCCCTGAGATCTGTCACCATTCTCCATTTACCAGATTTTTTCTTAACCACAAATACAGGAGAATTCCAAGGGCTGGTAGATTCTTCTATATGTCGAGCATCCAATTGCTCTTGTACCAGCTGTTCTAAAGCCTGTAACTTTTCCTCAGCTAAAGGCCATTGCTTTGTCCATATTGGTTTCTCAGTCAACCATTTTAGAGGCAGGGCTGTTGGTATCTCTGAAGGGACATCAATTGCTTTGTGTTCTTGTACAGCCCGAATGGCTGGTTTCCACCGTCTGTAATATCTTTTATTATTGTTCTCAGAAATATAGGCTCTAGAAGCAGCAGGAATGTTAATTCCATTGCTGTAATAGGTCACAGCCCCATAAATTCACTGCAATATTGGCTACATATGGCCTTAGTTTTCCTATTTGTCCTTCTAGCCCTATGCATTCAACCCATCTCATGCTTTGCCTTACTTGAAATAAGGTTCCAATTCCCAGGAACTGAACATTTACATCCTGAAGAGGCCAATACAGATGCCAAGATTCTGGAGTAATGATACTTACATCTGCACCTGTGTCCAGCAGGCGAGTAATAAAAACACCATTTACACACACTCTTAGTTTTGGTCTTTGATCACTTATAGAAGTTTGCCAAAATACATGTAACTCATCCTTTAGGCCATTATTGCTTGTAACAGTAGGCATGGGGCTTCCTAATTTTCCTGATGAGGCATGTTCTCTGCGGTAACTGGAAATGACTGAACCACATTTGCCATGGGGGCCTGTGAGAGGCCCCCCATTGCATTTCCCGATTGTAACAGGTTGCCTTGTCTATCTCTTGTAGACCTGCATTCATTTGTCCAATGTCTGCCTTTCCCACATCTCCTACATAAACCTGAAGGCTGAGTTCTTCTATTTCTGTTATTTCTAGAAGAGGCATTATTAGTATTTCTGGAAATCTGTTGTCTACAATTCCTTTTCATATGACCCATTTTGCCACAATTATAACATTTGGTATTCTGGTGTCTCCTTTTACCATTGGAAATTGCTTCTTCTACCCATGCTTCAGTGCCATAATCAAATATATCAACATTCAGTGTATGCAAGACCCATTCTTCCAAGGGCACTGATCTGATCTTTAATGGCCCCAAGATCCTTTTGCACTCCACATTGGCATTCTCATAAGTCAAAGACTCAATAACTAAACTTCAACTGATTCTTGAGGAGGTTGTTGTCAGTCTGAATTGTTTTTAAGCATTCAACCTCTGCCCTAAGAATCCTGGATTCATCCTGTAAGGACTTTATCATTCTTCTATTATCAAACCATATAGTACCAAAAACAAGGAAAACAACCAATCCCAGAAATATCCATAGATAAGGGGTATCATACACCCCTTGTAAAATCTCCTACATGGTGTAGTTAAAAAAAGCTGTGGAAACCTTCAATGGTGACATTTTCAGACATTTTTAATCAAACTTGTATTTATTTTTATTTATCCTTATTTATTTGTTGATTGATTGATTGATTAAAAGAAATTTTTACCTATAATGACCATTGCCTGCCAGTAGGTAGCAGGGTGCACCTGAATTCACGTGGCCGGGAAAGTCAGAACCAGTGAGAAAATCCTGAAATAAATACTCAAAACCAGAGGTTAAACCACAAACCGTGTGCTGTGTGAATTAGAGTAAGGCTGTAGAATGCAGGCGCCTGGCCTATAAACAGCAGTGGGAGGGCCAGGAAACTGGGCGGGGCCGAGGCCTGATTCAGTCAAGGTAGGCGTGGATGGTTCCACCTGAGGGGTTAGAGTGGCTACAGAAGTGCTCTCAGATCGAGTCACGTGCCCTGCGGTCCTTTTGCCTTACTTCCCCGATCGTGGGCAGCGGGCTGCTCAGCCTTTGATGGCGGAGCGCCAGGCCAAGTCTGCTGCTGCAAACAGGGGACCGCCCTGGTGCTGCTGAGTGGCAGGGGCGCCTGTGGTCAGGAGCGCACTGTGAAAGTTGCGACCAGCTAGCTGGCTAGGCGCGGGAGAGCCGAGTGGGCTTCCTGAGCTCTGTTAGCTGACTTGCTCGCAAGCACAAGCGCTGGGAAAGATAAGGCGGGGCTTGAGCCACAAGCCAAGCCGTGCTGCTGCTGTTGTTGCTAGGCGCCTAGGCGCCGGCAAGGCTGGCAAGCCATAGGACCTGCGGCAGGCTGGGGGAGGGGTAGGTCCCAGTGTAGAAGTCGCCAGTTCAATCGGCATGGTCAAAAAGCCAAAATGTTACACTGTAAACGAACAGCGAACAGAATTAACCAGGCTAGCTCAATATAATATATTCAGCTTTAATGAGGGGAGAGCTTACAAGCCAAAGTTTCAGCGAAGAGCAGGAAACAAAAGGGAAGGCAGGGAGCACACCTGCCAGATTTATAGGTAAACATTCGCCTAAAGGCTTGGGGCGGTGATTGGTTGGGGCTTCCCCTACACACTTACATCTTACATTAGCCCATAATTCTTGTCTGTATCAGCGTTACCAAATTATGTGACTTGGTAACTTTTATCAGTGAGGCATTCTCATCTTATTTCCTCTGCATCTGGATGACGACTGCAGACTGAATCTTTCCTCTTCCCAGAATTCTCCTAGTCTGATCACCCCGCCTATGCTTCCTGCCTGGCTATTGGTCAATCAGTGTTTTATTAAACCAATACAAGTGGCAATCTTTACAGGGTACAAGACCATTGTCCCACAGCAAGGGGAAACTCTTCCAGAGGAACCAGGTCAACAGATGTGCGTCCAAGACTCTTGAGCATCATACCACCTGTATTGAGAATTTGTGTTGCTGAAATTGTTTAAGCATCTTGCCTCTGTTTTTTCCACCCACAACTGCTGATTGCATTATTAGCACTAGGAAGATACTTGGCGTGGGAGGTCCTTCTATCTATGTGTTGATTTTATTGGTTAATGAGTAAAGAAAATTGGCTTGGCCTATAGCATGGGAGGAGGAAGGCAGACTTAGGAGAAGCCATGAAACCACAGTCAGACATGCTGAAACTTTGCCAGTAAGCCACTGCCATGTAGCAATACATAGACTAATAAAAATGGGTTAAATTGATATGTAAGAAATTAGCCAATAAGAAGCTAGAACTAATGGGCCAAGCAGTGATTTGATTAATAAAACATCTGTGTGATTATTTCAGGTCTAAGCTAGCTGGGCTGCCAGGAACCAACAAGTGCCCCCCCTCCAACAGACTGGTGCCCAACATGGGCCACGAACCCACAACCCTGAGATTGAGTTTCATGCTCTACTGACTGAGCTAGCTGGGCTGAGAATGAGCCCCATTTGGTCAGTGCACGCAAGGAACAATGCCTGCGTCACTAGGAGAGCTGACAGATGATGTCCCGCTACACACCACTCGGCTGGCCCCAAGGGGATCGCTTCTTGGTGGACTATCTGTGACTCACGGGGGTAGTCTACTCTCTCTGCCCATGGGCCAGGGACTTTCCCCTAGGCCAAAGGATAAGGAACTTGTCTTTCTTACGTCTCAAAAAATTATTTTGCCCAATAAACAGCATGAAGCATTTTGTAGAAGACTATGCCCATATTCCCAAATACTGGCTATAAATGTTTATTTACATTTAAAGGGGGATATTATATAGATATGAATAATTTTCATTGGTATGGATCTTGGTTTATAGATACAAATTTAAGGTCAATTTTGTTATATGTATAATTATGCTCTTGATTAAGGTATTGTGTCTGTACAGCTCATTTAAAATGTAATGTATAATTAAGAAATATAGCTTAATAGAGAGTCATCTTTAATAGTCAAGATTGTAATCATGTTAGTTAGATTTCCTAGATGTACAGAGTTGTAACACCCGATTCTGTGTTACCCCCTGTACAGTTCGTGTACCATTGTACTGTACATGAGTCGAGCAAGGGCCTGGAGATCGAAAGAACACACAAGAGACCTGGGTCATTTGAAAGGAGATCAGCCAAATGCCGTTTATTCAAGCTTGGGGAAATCCTTATATACCTCACTGCTGCACAAGGAATTTCCCCCAGGCAGGTGGGAAATTGCCACACCCAGATGGAGTAAACAATGCCCTACAGCTAATCACCAGGCAGGGCAGAGGGAGCACAGGAACAAACAGAATGTTTTAGCTGGCTGACTAGAGACTGTCCTCAAGATGAACCCCAGGAACAAGGGTAGACCCGGGTGGGCCCTACACATATAGTTTAGATGGATAGGTATTCTTCAAATCTTTCAGAGACCTTCAGAATGTGGCATTTAAAATGTTTTAATAACTTAGGACTTTTCATGACAATGAGACACATCTGCTCCTGGCAGCACCAGCTACTTCAAGAGGAGGATGGGCATCAAAGAGACTCCTTATGGAGTTTGCCAGCCATTTGGGCAAGAAACTGCTCTTGCCTGGACTGCTTAACTGGGCATGCAGGACCCACAGAGAAATGATGCTGAACTTGCCTAAAGGTGAGATGGTCCTTCAGGGTTCTTGCTTCATGAAAGAGTCTGCAAGGTATTCTGCAGGATACAGAAGAAAGTGACTAAACTGTCTTATAATGCACTTTCTATTTACTTAGGTAATGTTATATCCTTCTGGAGTCTTTAATGGAGTTGAAGAATTTATAGTTATTGTTATAGTTTTCCTTAGTTATGATAAAAGATAAAGTATATGTAAATATTGTAACTGTAATTCTTGTTTGATACATGTTTTCTTATATGTAATTTCACTTTGTTAAAGTTAAGGCCTTCCTTTTTGTTTAAACAGAAAAGGGGAAATGATGTGGGAGGTCCTTCTGTCTATGTGTTGATTTTATTGGTTAATGAATAAAGAAAACTGGCTTAGCCTATAGCATGGGAGGAGAAAGGCGGAGTTAGGAGAAGCCACGGAACCACCCCCACAGTCAGACATGCTGAAACTTTGCCAGTAAGCAAACAACAAGTGCCCCTCCTCCACCAGACACTGAGGGTTGTTATAAAACCTAAGAACATTTCTGTCCATGCCAACTGCATTGTTGAGCTTAGAAAGCAACTGGGAAAACATAAAACACTAGCACAGTAGATACACAGCACAGCTCAATGCAAAGAAACCTATACCCAAAGACAGGACTCAGCACACGGTAGCTAATACATCAAACTTCACATAATTTGAGTAAAGTATCTAATATTTCTTAGTCATATCCCTTCTACAGTTTGGAAGTTATTATAGTTTCATTGCAGTTATTGATATTTGTTTATATTTATATCTGTTATTAATCATTTAAAGGAATGGACTGTGCTATAAATGAAAGCAGAAAGCATGTCTGGTGTGGAGTAAGGGAACAAGTTAGAGAGAGGGTGAGGAGGGTGGTTGAGGGAAGAAACAAAAGCAAAGTCTACCTGATGTGAGACTGCCATGATGTCATTATTTATATGCTAAAATTAATTTGAATCCTCAGATATGTGTGTTTCATTTGGAATACTTACAGAGGTCAGGAAATTCATATGTGACCATGTAAGGAGCTTCCAAAACAGGGAAAAAAATACACTGGGATAAAGGGGGGTTGGCAGATAGTAAGATAAGAAGGGTTAAATTGGGATGAGCATGGGAGAGCAGAATAGAGGAGGGAATGTGGAGGATAAATAACACTGAAGACCTTCCAAAAAAGACTTATAGAACCTACTACTGTAGAATCTTCTTAAACACACACACACACACACACACGCACGCACGCACATGCACGCATGCATGTATGCATGAACAAATATAAAAAGGCTTAAAACAAAGTTACCCACAACAGGATGATAATGCCCATGAGACACCACCATCCAACAGGTAAGGGAGCCCTTATAAAGAGAGGGTAGACTGTCTAGCTAGGTTTTTGTCTCTCTAGTGAAAGTATGTTCCTTTCTGTGACCTGTAAGCTTTTAGTCAAACCATGTCATATGTGACAACTCTGTCTATTGATGGAAGGGATGGGCAAGATTCAAGAGAAAAAGCCACCTATGAGGTAGAAGAATATAATTTAAAAATCAGGTAGGAAATATTAAGCCCAGGGAATCTGAACATGAAAGTGTGTGTCAGAGAGCACAGATTGTAGGGCAGTGAAACAGCCGTTTGACACTGCAATGACTGACACCTGTCATTCACTTGTCCAAACCCTCAGAATGCACCAACATCACAAGAGAATCATGGGGCTGGAGAGACAGTGGTTCAGAGCACTAGCTGCTCCTGTAGAGGACCCAGGGTCAGTTCCCAGCACCTGCATGGCCTCTCACAACTGTGGGTAACTCCAGTTCTATGGGATCCAGTGCTGTCTTCTGATCCCCTTGGGTACTGCAACATGCAATGCATAGACATAAATGTAGGCAGAATACCTATACACATAAAATTAATAAATATTTTAAGTGAATTATAAACTATATTTAGAATAATAATGATGTGTTAGCATATGTTTATTAGCTGTAACAAATACACTACTTGAGTGGTTTTTTTAAAAATCATACCAAGAGTGCTTTTTAAAATTAAGTTTTCTTATTCTGGAGAATTTCCTACATAGATACAATGAAATATGATCATATACACTCACCATCTCCCCTTCTTACTCCCCAAAAGACTTTCCCAAAACATGCCTGTCTCAACTTCATGTTTAGTCAGAGCTGTTCATCTGTGCATGGCTGTGGGGGCATCCACTGGGGTGTGGGAACCCCAGCAGTGGCTGCATCCTCAAGAAGTAATGATTCCCCTTCCTGCAGCAGTTAGTACCTGCCAACAGCTCCTTTGTAAGGGGTGGGGCCTGGAGATCGCTTCCCTCATCCACACAGGAATTCTGGATGACTTGATATTATGCAGCTCCTAATGTAGTAACCAAATCTGTGTCTACAGCACAGTGTTCCCCCATCCTGATCCTCCATCTCTTCCATTCTTTCTGCATCCTCGTCTGCAATGTCCTCTGAGCCTTGGGAGAAATGGGGGATAGAGGTGTCTGGAGTGTGTCACTGGGGCAGGCTTTGAGGTTTCTCACTTGCTGTTCCCAGTTTGCTCTCTCTGCTTCCTGCTTGTGGTTCAAGATGTGGGCTCTCCATATCCTGCTCTAACGGCCCTGCCTGTCTGCTGCCATCTCCTCATTGTGGTGGTGACCGACTCTTATCCCTCTGGAAACATTAGCCTCAATAAATCCTTCTTTTTTAATTTTTTTATTTATTTATTAAAGATTTCTGACTCTTCCCCGCCACCGCCTCCCCTTTCCCTCCCCCTCCCCAATCGAGTCCCCCTCCCTCGTCAGCCCAAAGAGCAATCAGGGTTCCCTGCCCTGTGGGAAGTCCAAGGACCAGCCACCTCCATCCAGGTCTAGTAAGGTGGGCATCCAAACTGCCTAGGCTCCCACAAAGCCAGTACGTGCAGTAGGATCATAAACCCATTGCCATTGTTCTTGAGTTCTCAGTAGTCCTCATTGTCCACTATGTTCAGCGAGTCCGGTTTTATCCCAGGCTTTTTCAGACCCAGGCCAGCTGGCCTTGGTGAGTTCCCGATAGAACATCCCCCTTGTCTCAGTGTGTGGATGCACCCCTCGCGGTCCTGAGTTCCTTGCACGTGCTCTCTCTCCTTCTGCTCCTGATTTGGACCTGAGATTTCTGTCGGTGCTCCTATGTGGGTCTCTGTCTCTGTCTCCTTTCATCGCCTGATGAAGGTTAATATTCAGGAGGATGTTTTTTCTTCGGGTTCTCCTTATTTAGAATAAATCCTTCTTTAAGTCACCTTGGTCAATGTGTTTATCATAGCAACAGAAAAGTGATTTATACTATCACAAATTATTAAATAAAACATGTAAAAATATTAATAATAAATGGGGACCAAAGAGAAGTGTTAGCAGTTAAGAGCACTGGCTGCTCTTCCAGAGGACTTGGGTTTGGCCCCAGCACCCACATGGCAGCTCACAGCTGCTTACATAGCTGCCTATAACTCCAGCTCCAGGGATGCGCACCTTCTTCTGACCTCCTCAGGATCCTGTATCCATGAAGTACACATATACACTCAGGCACATACACATAAAAAAAAATAAATAAAAAGGAGCAAACATTTATAATAGTTCTAATAACCGAAAAGGAATGTAAAATATTGGGTTTGGAGAGTGGTTAAGAACATCTGTGGCTTTTACAGAGGACCCAAGTTTGGTTCTCAGCACCTGCATGTCAGATGGCAATCTTACAATTCCAGTGACAGCAGACCCAACGCCCTCTAGTGGCCTCCTAGGACACTGCACACATGTGCAAAGATGGACACAAAACACTCAAATGCTTTAAAAAGACTATTTTATCACCAGGTGGTGGTGGTGCACCCCTTTAATCTCAGCACACAGGGGCAAAGGCAGACAGATCTCTGAGTTCAAGTCCAACCTGGTCTACAGAGTGAGTTCCAAGATAGTCAGAGCTACATAATTAGATCTTGCCTCAATAAAAAAAAAAGCAAAAATATCATTTTCATGTAAAGGATGATAAGGAAAGCCTCAAGGTCTAATAGAAAAATACTTTCTATTAACAAGTGTGTGCATTTTCTAAATCACAGCCAGAAAGGATTAAAAAAATACTTTTGAATGTGAGAGGATATAAAAATTTACTTAACGCATAATTTTATTGGAAGTTGATTCAGATTATGACACAGTAAAGTACAACTGTGGATCAGGAAGCAGGAAGTCAAAGATATGGCTGTGAAGAACTTCTACAGTTCCATGACACAATGAAGGGCAATGAGCGACCAGGTGGTGTTTGTAAATGACAATCATTTTTCCAACGTGTAGGATTAAAAGGCAGAAAGCTAAATTTGGCACATGGAAGTGCAAAGAAGAGAAAAAGAAGGGTAGAAACGTCAAAGCCTTCATCTAATAAATGGGGTGAGAGACTTCGGCCATATGTAAGGGAAGAACACACAGATCCATACATTGAACTGACTGTAGCAACTGGTAGGAGAGCCATGAATTCAAGCAGAGCTGTAAAGATGAACTAATTTCAGCCACAAGAAGTTCATGGTCCAAACCACAGACAACTGAGGCTGCCCAAACTCAAGTAAAGTTCTGAATCTTTACACCCCAAACAGTGGAACAAAACCCAGTGAGGCAGCTCTCATAGCCTAGGGCAGCTCCAGGGGAGCAGAATGGGATGAGCAAATGCTTTGGTTCCGTAGAAGAATGTGTGTAGACAGGACAGCACCCACTGCAGAAACACCCCCAGTCCTGTGGAAGAAAGCATACACATAAATGCTTTTGAAAATTCCTCACCTAAATTTTTAAATAAAACTGCCATGTAATCTGGCATGTGAGTACATGTTGTGCTTGTGGGTACATGTTGTGGGATATTTGATCACACTGTGTGAAGATGTCTCTGTTTACCCCCACCTGCCTAAGGCACCTTCTGATTGGTTTAATAAAGTATTGAATGACCAATAGGTAGGCAGGAGAGGAACTCAGGAGAAGAATCAGAGATGAAGGGATTCACCAGCGAGATGCAGAGGGAATGGGATGTACAGTAGGAAGAGAAGGTAACAAGCCACATGGCATAACATAGATTCATATAAATGGGTTAATTAAAGTTTAAGAGCTATTTGGGAACAAGCCTAAGCTAAGGCCAAGCTTTCATACTTAATAAGAAGTCTCTGTGTTATTATTTGGGAGCTGGCAGTCCAAAGAAAGTTTGACTACAGGCACATATGCAAAAATAAGAGATATGTACATGCCAATGTTCACTGTAATAATATTCACAGTAGCTAAGACATGGAAGCAATCTAAATTTCCATGGATAGATAACAAAATGTGGTGTGTGCCGGGCGGTGGTGGCACACGCCTTTAATCCCAGCACTTGGGAGGCAGAGGCAGGCAGATCTCTGTGAGTTCATGGCCAGCCTGGTCTACAAGAGCTAGTTCCAGGACAGGCACCAAAAACTACAGAGAAACCCTGTCTCAAAAATCAAAAAAAAAAAATGTGGTGTGTGTGTGTGTGTGTGTGTGTAAACACTATTCAACCTTCTAAAAGAAGTAAAATAAACAGGCACAGAAAGACTACTGCATGAGCTCACATATGGAACCTCTAAAACTAACAGATAAAGTGACAGAACATATAATGTGGTTCCCAGGGCAAAGGGTGGGAATGGAGGGAGAAGGAGGAAAGAGAGATATGGGTCAAAGGTTGTGAAGTTTCAGTTAGACTGAAAGGGTGATTTCTAGAAATCTATTATGCACCATGCTGTCTGTCACCAACAGTGTACTTATGTCTGAAAATTACTCACAATACACAAAAAATTAAGCGTGTGAGGTGATGGGTAGCATCAACTGAGTTCACGGAATGTGTCTACTACCCCCCCCCCTTTGTGTTTCAACTAGAAAGAGCAAACCTTGGTGTCTCCCTAAGCTCTGATTATTCCCCAGCCCCAATTCCTTCCTTAGCAAGATCAAAGTAGTGTTCTCTCTAAAGGAAATGGGGCTCTGTGGAAAATAGAGCACAAATTGTTCACATTCCCTCAAGACGAAAGTAGTCCATTTGGCCAGTTCGGTAAAGTAGACAGCATCCACTGTGTTGTATAACGTAAGCAACAGTAATCACTGAAGACGATTACAAGACTTCTAGCTGGGGACTGGAGAGCAGTGACTGCTCCTTCAGGGACCTGAGTTAGGTTTCCAGCACCCATGTGGTGGCTCACAATCATTGTAACTACAGTTCCAGGGATCTTGGTGCCCTCTCGGGCTCGGTGGGTTTCTCTCTCTCTCTCTCTCTCTCTCTCTCTCTCTCTCTCTCTCTCTTTCTCTCTCTCCATCTTGTTCTGGAAAAACTCATACTACAACCTTGGGGAGCAGGACCCCAAGTGAAGTCTACACACCCTATAGTCCTCCAGGTTGATGACCTGAGTTTCAGTCTGGATCTCAGAAGATACAAAGGGCTAATCCTCATTCTGACCCTGTCCAGAGGATGAGAATCCTGCTGACATCCTCTACACAGAGTGTGTGAATGAGAGTGTGCTCCTCTGAGACATGGTCTTCCATGATCTCAGAGACAGGCTCACCAGTGTTTAAGAAAGGAAAACTGGTCTGGTGGTGCTGGTGCACACCTTTAATCCCAGCAGTTGGGAGACAGAAGCAGGAGGATCTCTCTGAGTTCGAGGCCAGCCTGATCTGCAGAGAAAGCGCCAGAACAGGTACCAAAGGTACAGGGAACCCCTGTCTCAAGAAAACAAAAACAAAAAGAGAGAGAGAGAGAGAGAGAGAGAGAGAGAGAGAGAGAGAGAGAGAGAGAGAGAGAGAGAGAGGAAAGTAAAAGTTGAAGAGGGGCTGCAGCTCTCAGGACTGAAACCAATCAAAGAGGCCACTGTGTGTGGTGACTTCCCTGATAATCAGGTAGAGAATGGCACTAAGATCAAGATATCACATCTCGAGCTTTTTCTTTTCCTTTTTATGCTGCCTGCACTACCAGAGTGTTCTAGTGTTCTCTGTTGTCCAGCCCAGAATCATGCACAGCCTTTTAGTTCTTTGAGGTGGAAGTCCATTTTTTCCTAAATACCGAATTCTATAAGGATGGAATTCTGAAGTGTGTTTGTGCAGCTCAAAAATAAAGCTATAGTAACGGAGGGAAACACTGGTCTTGGTGAAAGGCACACTCGGAGCAACGTTTATGTTTGGTTGTCTTTTCTTTGTATATTATAAACATTTATTTAACTTGTTGCAGTTGGACGTGAATTTCTAAAATGTATGTGCAACAATAATCATTGAAGTGTTTGCAGTGAAAAAAAAAAAGAGATCACAATGTTCACAGGTTATAGAGCTCCAAGCCCTAAGAATTTCAGCTCAGTGATAACACCGTTTGCCTGTGTAATGCTGGTCACATGTGAAGTTGTGCATGCAGAACAGGGACTAAGGACCACAGACGACTGTCCTGCTTTTTCTCACCTGGCAGGGAGCAACAGCAGTCAGGGGTCTCTCTTAGCTTATGATTCAAGGAGGAGCAGTTCGTTATGACGGGGAAGGCTCTAGGAGGATGTGAAGTCACAGCTCTTGCCTTTGCTTTTTCCCCCCTCTTGAGGAATTCAGCCCATTTAAGGTGAAGTTTCCCACCTCAATTTAATCTAGAAAGCCTCTCACAAAGAGGTCCAGTGATGTGTCTCCAAATTGACCATCAACATAAACCATCACAAGCCTATGAAAACCAAAGCGCCCCTTATCCCTGCTGTGAGTGGAGATGCAGGTGCCCCATGAGGCTGATGTAACTCCTCCATGCGGAGGCTCTGAACATTCATATCCCTAACAAGAGAGATGAACACAATACCACCTGTTCACATTCTTGTGAACCTGATAGTGTTTTTCAATATTGTATTTGTTGCCCAGGATTGGTCAGTAAGGATTTCCCCCAAATTGTCAAAACATTAGTAGACAGACTACTGAGTCAGAAATACACACAGAAAGAAAGATAAGATCTGAGGTAACAGGAGAGATGTAGAAAATAGAGATGCAAAAGAAACACAGAGAAAAGGACAAATGACCAAAGTGTAGACAGAGAAAAATGGAGAGAGAAGGCTTTGTTCAGTGAGACAGACTTGAGGAACAAGAGACAGAGATGGAGAGACACAGGGACCAGGGATACAGTGAAGGAGACAGGGCAGATGGCGGTGACACCGAGGACAGACGACTCTCATCAGTCACAGGTACCCAGTCACTGCTGACCAACAACACAGCCTCCTTACAACATCAACACAATAGGGTTAAGTTGGGTGGTTATCATCTACAGCCACAAAAATATCTTATTGTTGACTATAATCTCTAAAATATGAAAGTGAGCTTTAACCAATGTGACTTCACAGGACACGTTTGGAACACTGGTGATGAG
>CAWTZB010000165.1:0-12755 GCA_963919705.1 Alexandromys oeconomus
ATCAGATGTCTTCTGAAAGAAACAAAGCCTACCAGTGCAGCATATTTCCATTCCAAGTCCTTCACTTAAAATCAAATGTACAAACAACAACAACAAAAAAAAAAATCTTGCAGTTGGAATTAGCTTATAAAGTGATGGGACTCCAAACAGTTCATCTCCATGTAGTCAGCTTACCTCTGCTTCCTCCTCTCTTACTCAGCCTTCCTGTCCTACCTTAAGCCTTCAGCACCCAGTGCTCACTGCTACTTCCAAATCGCATGTTCTACTTTCACCACCACCCTTTCTGCCTAAGGCCAGTTCCTGTCTCAGGATGGCAAACTTTCACTTACTTTCCTAAAAAAAAAAAAAAAAAAAGAAAGGAAGGAAGGAAGAAGAAAGCTGTGATCAGGGTGGCTATTCTTGTTGTATTCTAACCCTCTTCCATTTTTTAAATATTTTCTATTCAGTGCTCTTGTTTTAACTACAGGTTATTTAGCTTCTAACTTTGTTTAAATCTTCTTCTTGAAATTCTTATTCTTCTCTCAAATTACTGACTGTGGGATAATATCTTTATATGATTTAAACTATATTATTAATTGTGCTTCTTGCCTTTAAACAATTTTTAAATCAGGTGTGTTTGTGTGTGTGTGTGTGTGTTCGCGCATGTGAGTGTGCAGAAGCAGTCTTTTCCATGAGTTTTAGAATTTAGACTCAAGTCCTATGGAGGAATAGCACATGCTCTTAGTCACCAAACTATCTTTCAGGCCCATCTCCCTTTTCCTTCATGCCGTGCTTTTCCTCTTGGGGCCAACTGTATTGGATGTTACAGGCACAGTTCCTGTTGTCTCCAGCATGTTCCCTTAAGGTACCTACTGGTGGATAAAGCATACCATGGAGAAACACCCACCAAACAGTTTATCTTCAGATTTATTTGTAGTCTGAGTCTCTTTAAATTGGACTTTTAATGGACAGTCATGTAACAGAATGCTTGCTAAGCTGTACTTATGGCTCCCTGAACATAATGCTTTGAAAATAATTGTTGTTTTTTCCATCCATCCGATTCTTCTGGGTGAGAGGACATTTTGTTACTGCTGTTGTTCTCTTCCATTCAGTTTGTTGATTTGTGTGCTTGTGTCTGTATACACATGTGTAGGAGAAGCACATATTCTATGTGGAGTCCAGATATTGTCTTTGGTGTCTCTCTATTTCTCACCACCATAATTTGCCGACAAGAGTGGGTTTTTTTTTTCTAAATGCAGCGTCCTCCAACTCAGCTCAGCTATTGGCTAGGTTTGAAATCTACCTGTCTCTGACTCCCAAGCACTGAGCTCAGCTTGTAGTGGGCATTTGAGACCTGCACTCGGGTCCTTAGGTTTATATGGCAAAGACTGGAAGCTATTCCATCTTTCTGCCCCATAGTCACTTTTAAAGCATATCTTTTGTCTTTACTTGTAACTTTCTAACTCCAGGGACAATACTGATCAATGTTTACATTTATTGTCCTGGTTGATGCAAATTGACCGCTTCGTGTATAATGGAAGTGTAATGACTAACATTATGTTTTAGTTTAAATTACTGTACTTAAGACATCTACTATAAAACAAAAATGCCTCTAACCTGTAAGATCCAGCTTGCCCAAGGACAGAGAACCGCTTGGAATGCTGGAGAGCTGTCATTCATGTTGTGAATAATTGCCTCAAGATTGGCTGTTTACTTGATTACACATTGGCAGGAGGAAGTAGGCAGAAAGTACATCAGGATATATGTTTCTGCGTCTGATTGGATGAGATTGCATAGCCTTGTGGGTTTTGCCTGTATAAGCCTTGACTGATATAATTTAATTATTACTGTGAGCATGGGTCTTGGGTATGGATTTGGCCAGTATCCATCATCCAGGTCAATATTTAATGATGCCTCTCTTATTTTGTTGCAAAAAATATTAATAGTCCAACTGGTGAATCTCTTTTGACCCCAAACTCATAACAGAAGACTAACATAACAAATCTCAATGTCTAAGTATCTTTGGGGATTCCAAATATTTTTACTTCTGATTCTATACTCATTATCAATTCCAATAATGCAGTAATTATCTTCATCCTAAACAGTCCATCATCTTTTTAAACATTGTTTCAATAAAAACAGAGCCACTCTCGACATATACATGCCTATATTCTGGTTTCCTTTGTCCGTTTTTGCATGGATGTCTGAAGGGCGAAATCCCTTCCCTCTAACCTAGAGTGTTTGCCTTTCATGCTTCTCTGCTTCCTTCTGTTGATGTTACAGTCTACGAGTCCCTTGACTGAAAACATCCTGATTTGTTCATTAGCAACAGCACTACAGTCTACAAATCTCCAAGTCTGAATACTTCTTTGAATGACTCAAGTTTTTTTTTAGCACTATTCTTTCACAGTTCTGATGAATCCTTTGAGGCACAACCTTATTATTAGTCCCTTGCTTATTTTTCGGTCCTCCTTAATTTTATTTATTTTTACGTAGGAAGTGGTCTCCTGTGACCACTTGTTGCAGAGTACTTCTCACTTTCTCTTCTATCAGGTTGAGTGTGTTCAGACTGATATTGAGGTCTTTAATCCACTTGGACTTGAGTTTTGTGCACGGTGATAGATATGGATCTATTTTCATTCTTCTACAGATTGACATCCAGTTTTGCCAGCACAATTTGTTGAAAATGCTCTCTTTTTTTTCATTGTATACTTTTAGCTCCTTTAATGAATCAGTTGCTCATAGGTTTGTGGATTAAGTCAGGGTCTTCTATTCGGTTCCATTGGTCGACTTCTTTGTTTTTAATGCCAATACCAAGCTGTTTTCAATACTGTAGCTCTGTAATAGAGTTTGAAGTCAGGAGGTTAAAAGTAATGCCTCCAGACGTTTCCTTATTGTAGCATAAGATTGTTTTGGCTATCCTGGGTTTTTTTGTTTTTCCATATAAAGTTGATTATTGTCTTCTCCAGATCTGTGAAGAATTTTGATGGGATTTTTGATGGGGATTGCATTGAATCTATATATTGCTTTTGGTAGAGATTGCCATTTTTACTATGTTGATCCTCCCAATCCAAGAGCAAGGGAGATCCTTCCATTTTCTGGTGTCCTCTTCTATTTCTTTCTTCAAAGACTTAAAGTAAGGGCCACACTGAATAAATGGGACCTCCTGAGACTGAGAAGCTTCTGTAAAGCAAAGGATACTGTCGCTAAGACAGAAATGCAACCCACACTGACTGGGGAGAAAATCTTCACCAACCCCGCAACTGACAAAGGTCTGATCTCCAAAATATATAAAGAACTCAAGAAACTAGACTGTAAAAGGCTAATCAACCCAATTATAAAATGGGGCACTGAGCTGAACAGAGATCTCTCAACAGAAGAAGTTCAAATGGCCAAGACACCTAAAGGTCATTTAACAACCTTGCGAGTGGGGAAATGCAAATCAGACAACTTTAGATACCATCTTACACCTGTCAGAATGACTAAAATCAAAAACACCAATGATAGCCTTTGATGGAGAGGTTGTGGAGAAGGGTACACACTCATCCATTGCTGGTGGAAATGCAAACTTGTGCAACCACTCTGGAAAGCAGTGTGGCGGTTTTCTCAGAAAATTCGGGATCAGCCTACCCCTGGACCTTATTACCACTCTTGGGAATATACCCAAGAGAGAGGCCTTATCATACAACAAAAATATATGCTCTACTATGTTCATACCAGCATTATTTGTAATAGCCAAGAACCTGGAAACAACCTAGATGCCCTTCAATTGAAGAATGGATGAAGAAAATATGGAATATATATACATATTAGAGTACTACTCAGCTGTAAAAAACAAGGACTTCTTGAAGTTTGCAGGCAAATGGATGGAAATAGAAAACACTATCCTGAGTGAGGTAAGCCAGACCCAAAAAGAGGAACATGGGATGTACTCACTCATATTTAGCCATAAATAAAGGACATTGAGCCTATAATTCGGGTTCTTAGAGAAGCTAAATAAGAAGAGGAAGGCAAAGAAAAACATATAGGCATCCTCCTGAATATTAACCTTCATCAGGCGATAGAAAGGGAGACAGAGACAGAGACCCACATTGGAGCACCAGATTGAAATCTCAAAATTTAAATCAGGAGCAGAAGGAGAGAGAGCACAAGCAAGGAACTCAGGACCACGAGGGCCCACCCCCACACTGAGACAATGGGGATATTCTATCGGGGAACTCACCAAGGCCAGCTGGCCTGAGATCTGAAAAACCTGAGGTAAAACCGGTCTTGCTGAACATAGCCGGACAATGAGGTCTACTGAGACCTCAAGAACAGTGGCAATGGGTTTTTGATCCTACTGCATGTATTGGCTTTGTGGGAGCCTGGGCAATTTGGATACTCACCTTACTAGACCTGGATGGAGGAGGGGTGGTCCTTGGACTTCCCACAGGGCAGAGAACCCTGATTGCTCTTTGGGCTGGCGAGGAGGGGGACTTGATTTGGGGAGGGAGGGAATGGGGAGGTGGCGGTAAGGGAAGACAGAAATCTTTAATAAATAAATAAAAAAAAATTATTTATTTTTTAACTAAAATAGTTCATTTTCCCTTTTCTCTTTCTCCCTTCCACCCCTGCATATGTACTGCCCTTGCTCTTTCTCTAACTCATGGTATCTGGACTGTTTTACACATTTTTAAATTCTCTCCTTTATTTAAAATTTTAACAATATGATATTCAGGTTTGTCCTCTTTATGTTGTTTTTATTAGTCTTCTGTTTTTGGGTTTTGCTTTGCTCATTATATGATGATATTCCTTATATCCAGAGTGTTCTCTTTTTCTACATAGATTTTCTTAGTGTCTTTTTCATGATATTCATTTCTTTCTGTTCCTTCATTGAACACATATGCACAGCTTCTTGGTTTGTCTACTTTGATAGTTCCTACAACAATATACCCATTATTTCAGAGTTGTGGTTTTCTGTTAACTCTTCTGCTTATCTTAGGTTACAATTTTTTGTGTATAGACAGGATCTCACAGTGTAACCTTGGTTGGACTTGAACTGTTGCTTTTCTGCCTCAGCTTTTCAAACACTGGGATTACTGATAGGTGGAATGTGGATGCTGTGCCTTTGAGAATCTGAATTTCCTTTTTAAAAGCTTTCATGTTTATCTCCCAAGAGTTTACTTTAGAAAAGTTATATTACGCTCAGGTTGGTTGGAGCTTTGTTAGGAATGATTTAAGTGAGCTTTTCTCTAAGAACAGATTAGCTCTATTCATAAGTAGTAGATTTTTTCTGAGATTCTAATTGAATAACTTGGCAAGATGTTTTCATATGATGTTATCAGGATTATACTCTGATTAGTCCATAAAAGAGAGCTAGTTTAGGTAGTCTCAGGAATCTCATCCCATATATATAAAATAGTGTTTAGTCTGAGGACCAAGGCATCACTATCAAGGTCCTCTGTGCCTCTTTCTTGTTACAATTCTTTGCAGTTCATTAGTCCATGAACTCTCATTTCCTTCTTCTGCTAATGAGGAAATTGCTTTCTAACTACTGCTGCCTTTGACCTGTCTAGAAAATGCCCCACAGCAGACTCCACCCAGGGCACATATGGCCCTCTGTCATTCATAATTTTGCTCTTTTTCATTTCTAGATTGTCTGCAATAACTGCTTCATAGAATTTTATCCTCCAATATGCTGGGTTGTGGTTGGAGTAAATGGAGAACTGTCCATAACTCTGTCTTCACCCGAACTGGAAATCAATTTTAGCCATAATTACTTCCCATTAAATTTCTGGACTATTCAGGGTCCTACTGCAATAGCTTTCCTTTACCTCTTCTCTGTGTACAGAAGCGGAAGAACTCAATTATTTGACCAAAATGGTACATTTTCTTAGAGAAGCATCAGTGACAGTGGGTTTGAATATTTGTATATCACAAAAGTATAAAGAATCTTTAGATTTGGTAATAGGAAGCTTAATTATTGCTGAATGATTTGTCAGGGTTCACAGGACATATTTAAGTGAGGAAAAGACAGTTTAAGATGAAAACAAAGAAACTTCAAATCTCACTTTCCAAGGAGCCTTAATCTTCTGGGCTGTATTTGGGGCTGGGAAAGAATAGGAAATAGCATGGAGTGAGGTCGTTAGCAAATGACAGTGTCGCCAAAGGATTTAATTTAAATGCATCTCATTTCACACCGCATAGATTCCCCTCAGAAATGATTGAAAAAATGTTCTCTTTAACTCTCTCATCACCAAAGAAGAAAAAGAAGATTAGAGACATTTCCAGAGCCTACCTAATGCTCAACAGCCTATTTCTAGGCATGCTGCTGTTGTGGGATTCACAGCTGCACATGCCTGACCACGTATTAGTAAGCAGGAGTCATTTCATATCAGTGGGTGCACTGATAAAAAGTAACAGGTAACCTGGGAGTTACTGTTCTTTCTCCAGTGATTTTTGCAAAGCATTGCTTAGCATTGAGGGTTAATAATCAAAACTAAATTATTCCAGCGTGACATGTTTCCATTATTAAGTGTTTTCTCCTTCTTTAAAAGCACTGATTTTAATAATATTTTAACTATCTTGCTTTCTATCTTTCGGATGGAGAATTCCCATGGTACTGTTTTGGATATTGCCATGTTAAAACAGCATTCATTGCTTTTGCTTTTTTCAAGTTTCCTTTTGTGAAAATATAAGGAGCGAACCGACTTCCAACCACTTCAATGTTTTGCTTAGAAACAGCAGAAAGTTATTACACCAGACACTTCATTCATATAGAAACTGAACTCTTCAGGGATCAAAGAGGCAACAGTCTGCTTTGTGCAGCTTTTCATTTTTTATTTTTCTTTGTTTTTTTTTTACTTTTTATTTATTTATTTATTTATTAAAGATTTCTGTCTCTTCCCCACCGCCGCCCCCCTTTCCCTCCCCTCCCCCAATCAAGTCCCCTCCCTCGTCAGCCCAAAGAGCAATCAGGGTTCCCTGCCCTGTGGAAGTCCAAGGGCTACCCACCTCCATTAAGGTCTAGTAAGGTGAGCATCCACGTAAACTGCCTAGGCTCCCACGGAACCATAGGTACAGTAGGATCAAAAACCCATTGCCATTGTTCTTGAGGTCTCAGTAGTCCTCATTGTGTCCACTATGTTCAGCGAGACCGGTTATAACCCGGGCTTTTTCAGACCCAGGCCAACTGGCCTTGGTGAGTTCCCCGATAGAACATCCCCCTTGTCTCAGTGTATGGGTGCACGCCTCGCGGTCCTGAGTTCCTTGCTTGTGCTCTCTCTCCTTCTGCTTCTGATTTGGTCCTTGAGATTTCAGTCCGGTGCTCCATTGTGGGTCTCTGTCTCTGTCTCCTTTCATCGTCTGATGAAGGTTAATATTCAGGAGGAAGCCTATAATGATTTTCTTTGGGTTCTCCTTCTTATTTAGCTTCTCTAAGAACCCGAATTATAGGCTCAATGTCCTTTATTTATGGCATTAGAAACCAAATATGAGTGAGTACATCCCATGTTCCTCTTTTTGGGTCTGGCTTACCTCACTCAGGATGGTGTTTTCTATTTCCATCCATTTGCCTGCAAACTTCAAGAAGTCCTTGTTTTTTACTGCAGAGTAGGTACTCTAATATGTATATATTCCATACTTTCTTCATCCATTCTTCAACTGAAGGGCATCTAGGTTGTTTCCAGGTTCTGGCTATTACAAACAATGCTGCTATAAACATAGTAGAGCATATACTTTTGTTGTGTGATAAGGCCTCTCTTGGGTATATTCCCAAGAGTGGTATTGCTGGGTCCATGGGTAGGTTGATCCCGAATTTCCTGAGAAACCTCCACACTGCTTTCCAGAGTGGTTGCACAAGTTTGCATTCCCACCAGCAATGGATAGAGTGTACCCCTTTCTCCACAACCCTCTCCAGCAAAGGCTATCATTGGTGTTTTTGATTTTCGCCATTCTGACAGGTGTGAGATGGTATCTTAAAGTTGTCTTGATTTGCATTTCCCTGATCACTACGGAAGTTGAGCATGACCTTAGGTGTCTTTTGGCCATTTGAACTTCTTCTGTTGAGAGATCTCTGTTCAACTCAGTGCCCCATTTTATAATTGGGTTGATTAGCCTTTACGGTCTAGTTTCTTGAGTTCTTTATATATTTTGGAGATCAGTCCTTTGTCAGTTGCGGGGTTGGTGAAGATCTTCTCCCAGTCAGTGGGTTGCCTTTCTGTCTTAGCAACAGTGTCCTTTGCTTTACAGAAGCTTCTCAGTCTCAGGAGGTCCCATTTATTCAATGAGGCCCTTACAGTCTGTGCTGCATGGGTTATCTGTTAGAAGTGGTCTCCTGTGCCCACGTGTTGTAGAGTACTTCCCACTTTCTCTTCAATTCAGGTTCAGTGTGTTTGGACTGATATTGAGTTATTTCACCCACTTGGACTTGAGTTTTGTACATGGTGATAGATATGGATCTATTTTCATTCTTCTACAGATTGACATCCAGTTTTGCCAGCACTTGTTGTTGAAGATGCTCTCTTTTTTCCATTGTATACTTTTTAGCTCCTTTATCGAAAATCAGGTGTTCATAGGTTTGTGGGTTAAAGTCAGGGTCTTCTATTCGATTCCATTGGTCGACTTCTCTGTTTTTATGCCAATACCAAGCTGTTTTCAATACTGTAGCTCTGTATGCCGAAGTTTGTCAGGGATGGTAATGCCTCCAGACGTTCCTTTATCTGTATGGCGATTGTTTTGACTATCCTGGGTTTTTTGTTTTTCCATATAAAGTTGATTATTGTCTTCTCCAGATCTGCAAAGAATTTTGATGGGATTTTGATGGGGATTGCATTGAATCTATAGATTGCTTTTGGTAGAATTGCCATTTTTACTATGTTGATCCCCTCCCAATCCAAGAGCAAGGGAGATCCTTCCATTTTCTGGTGTCCTCTTCTATTTCTTTCTTCAAAGACTTAAAGTTCTTGTCAAATAGATCTTTCACTTCCTTGGTCAGGGTTACCCCAAGATATTTTATGCTCTTTGTGGCTATCGTGAAAGGTGATGCTTCTAGTGATTTCCCTCTCTGTTTCCTTATCCTTGGTGTATAGGAAGGCAACTGATTTTTTGGAGGTTGATCTTGTATCCAGCCACGCTACTAAAGGTGCTTATCAGCTGTATGTGTTCTTTGGTAGAGTTTTTGGGGTGCTTAAATGTACACTATCATATCATCTGCAAATAACAAAGCTTAATTCTTCCTTTCCAATAACGAATCCCTTGATCTCCTTATGTTGTCTTATTGCTATTGCTAGAACTTCAAGCACTATATTGAAGAGGTATGGAGAGAGTGGACATCCTTGTCTTGTTCCGTGATTTTAGTGGGATGGCTTTGAGTTTTTTCTCCAGTTAATTTAATGTTAGCTGTCGGTTTGCCTGTTGTAGATAGCTTTTAGTTATATTTAGGTATGACCCTTGTATCCCTATTCTCTCCAAGACCCTTTATCATAAAGGGGTGTTGAATTTTGTCGAATGCTTTTTCCGCATCTAATGAAATGATCATATGGTTTTTTTCTTTCAGTCTATTTATATGGTGGATTACATTGATAGATTTGCGTATGTTGAACCAGCCCTGCCATCTCTGGGATGAAGCCTACTTGATCATAATGGATAATTTTTCTGATGTGTTCTTGAATTCGGTTTGCCAGTATTTTATTGAGAATTTTTGCATCGATATTCATGAGTGATATAGGCCTGTAATTTTCTTTCTTGGTTGGGTTCTTTGTGTGGTTTTGGTATCAGGGTAACTGTAGCTTCATAAAAGGAATTTGGCAATGACTTTTCTGTTTCTATATTGTGAAATACCTTAAGGAGTATAGGTATTAGCTCTTCTTTGAAGTTCTGGTAGAATTCTGCATTGAAACCATCTGGTCCTGGGTTTTTTGGAAGGGAGTTTTTTTTGATAACAGTTTCTAGTTCTTCGCGACTAACAGGTCTATTTAGATCATTCACCTGGTCTTTGTTTAGCTTTGGTATATGGTACTTATCTAAAAAAATGTCCATTTCTTTGCATTTTCCAGCTTTGTGGCATACAGGCTTTTATAGTAAGATCGAATGATTCTCTCTGAATTTCCTCTGTGTCTGTGGTTATGTCCCCTTTTCATTTCTGATTTTATTTATTTGTGTCTTCTCTCTCTGTTGTTTAATTAGTTTGGATAGGGGGGGTTTTGTCGATCTTGTTGATTTCTCTCCATGAACCAACTTTTTTGTTTCATTGATTCTTTGGACTGTTTTCTGAGTTTCTATTTTGTTGATTTCTGCCCTCAGTTTGATTATTTCCAGTCTTCTACTCCTTCTGGGCACCTCTGCTTCTTTTTTTCTAAAGCTTTCAGGTGTGCCATTAAGTCCCCAATGTATGCTTTCTCCGTTTTCTTTAAGTGGGCACTTAGTGCTATGAACTTTCCTCTTAGCACTGCTTTCATGCGTGTCCCATAGGTTTGAGTATGTTGTCTCTTTATTTTTCGTTAAATTCAAGGAAGACTTTAATTTCTTTCTTAATTTCTTCCTTGACCCAGGTGTGGTTCGTAGTTGACTGTTCAGTTTCCATGAGTTTGTCGGCTTTCTGGGGGGTAGCATAGTTGTTGCCTTCTAACTTTAAACCGTGGTGATCTGATACAGACACAGGTGGACACTGATATTCTTTTGTATCTGTGGAGGTTTCCTTTATTTCCAAGTATATGGTCAATTTTTGAGAAGGTTCCATGAGCTGCAGAGAAGAAGGTATATTCTTTCCTATTTGGGTGAGTGTTCTGTAGATGTCTGTTAAGTCCATTTGCTTTATTACCTCCAATAATTTCTCTTAATTCTCTATTAGGTTTCTGTCTGATTGACCTGTCCATTGGAGAGAGAGGTGTGTTGAAGTCTCCTACTATTAGTGTGTGTGGTTTTATTCTGCCTTGAGTTTTAGTAATATTTCTTTTACATAAGTGGGTGCTTTTTATATTAGGGGCATAGATATTCAGGATTGAGATGTCATCCTGATGAATTGTTCCCTGTTATGAGTATAAAGTGTCATCTCGATCTCTTCTGATTGATTTTAGTTTGAAGTCAGTTTTGTTGGAAATTAGGGGTATGGCCACACCTGCCTTTTTTCTTAGGACCATTTGCTTGAAAGACCTTTTCTGTGCCAACCTTTTACTCTGAGTAGATGCCTGTCTTTGTGGTTGAGATGTGTTTCTTGCAAGCAGCAGAATGTTGGATCCTGTTTTCGTATCAATCCCTTAGCCTGTGCCTTTTTATAGGTGAATTGACACCATTAATATTAAGTGATATTAATGACCAGTGGTTGTTTACTCCGGTTATTCTTACTGTTTTTGGTAGTAGAGTTTGTGTGTGTCCCTTCTTTGAGTTGTGCTGGTGAAGGTTCGCTAGATTCTCGAGTTATTGTAGTCAGTGTTGGTAATGTTGGATTCCTTGGGTTGCGATTTTCCTTCTATTACTTTCTGTAGCGCTGGGTTTTGTGGTACGTAGTGTTTAAATTTGTTCTTATCCTGGAATGTCTTGTTTTCTCCATTGATAGTGAATACTAGCTTGCTGGGTATAGAATTTTGGGTTTGCATCCATGGTCTCTTAGTTTTGAAGAACCTCTATCCAGGACCTTCTGGCTTTCATGGTTTCCATAGAGAAGTCAGGTGTAAGTCTGATCGGTTTACCTTTATAAGTTACTTGGCCTTTTTTCCTTTGCAGCTCTTAATATTCTTTCTTTTAACCTGATATATTTTGTGTTTTGATTATTATATAGCGAGGATGATTTTCTTTGATCCAGCTCTGTTTGGTGTTCTCGTATGCTTCTTGGATATTCAAAGGAATTTCTTTCTTTAATTTGGGAAAGTTTTCTTCCATAATTTTGTTAAATATATTTTCTGGGCCTTTGAGCTGTGATTCTTCCTCTTCTTCTATTCCTATTATTCTCAGGTTTGGTCTTTTTTATTGTGTCCCATATTTCCTGAATGTTTTGTGATGAGAATTTGTTGGCTTTGCTGTTTTCTTTGATCAGTGCGTTTATTTTCTCTATGGTGTCTTCAGAATCTGAGATTCTTTCTTCTATTTCTTGTATTCTATTGATTATGCTTGTTTCTGTAGGCTCTGCTCGTTGACCTAGATTTTCCGTATCCAGCTGGTCACCCGTTTGTGTTTTCTTTCCTTGCTTCCATTTCCAGTTTTCAATTCTTTGAACCTGTTTGTGGGTCTCATGTACGTATTTACTCAATTCTTCAAACTTTTTTGTTATACTTCTCATCCATTTCTATAAAGGTGTTTTTTACATATTGTTTAAGGGACTCTATTGCTTTCCTCGATAAAGTCGATTTTTTCCACTTCTTCTGTGTTAGGGTGCTCAAGACCTTCTGTTGTAAGATCATTGTGTTCTGGTGCTTTCATGTTGTTTTTCAGATTATTGGGTGAATTTTTGCCTTGGCGCCTGCCCATCTCCTCTTATTGATGCTCTCTAATTGGTCTTTTAAAACCAGATCAGGTTTCCCTGCTGGCCAGAGGCTCCTCTTGCAAAATGCCCTTCGTTCTGTTTCCTGGCTTCTGCCAGGGGCCAAGGTCCCTCTCCCCTCGAGACGGGTCTTCAGGAAAAGAACCAGGTTCCCTGTTTGCCAGGGACCTCGCCAACAAAGGCCTACCTCTTTGATTTAATTTTCCTGGGGTGATCTGCTCTCAGTATTGCACTGGTCGAGTCAGGCCAGCGCCCGCTGCGTCGCCCGCCGGTAGCGTGGGGTTCCGCCCGCCGGTCCGCCGGGCCGTGGGTTCCGCCCGCC